>VSMD01050616.1:0-56854 GCA_008750895.1 Mirza zaza
GAAAGTGCTAATTTAGCACCGCCTTCCTACTGATATGAGAGAATTCTGTCATTAAGAAATATTTGTTGAGCACACACTTTGTGAATTTAGAGAAACACCAATAAATGTGATAGCTGTGACCATTGCTCTCAAAGAAACTATTATATTAAGTGAAGAAGAGGCTAGGTAAGGTATTTGAAGGGTTTTGGGTTCTATTTATTAGAAATGTGTAGTGACACAGTTGTAAACAAGGATAATGCCAGAAACAAGAATTGCATTTTAAGCTTTCTTAAGAACAGCTAACTTCATGATGTAAATATAAGTAAGAGATGATACAAAATGTTTAATAATCCAAATCTTATTCATGGCTCAAGAATGTATTTTTATTGATATTTATCATGAGAGTGCATAATGAATTCCTGGCATATGATAATTTTTAAAACTAATGAGATCATGGAAAACTAGAAGAGTTATTTGATTTCCAAAGTTATATTCTGTATATAAGAATGTTAGATTCTTTTTTTCTGAGAATAGCTTTTGTTAATAACAGATACAATGTAACAACTCGAGCATTCATTCTCTTGATTTTTATTCTCATTATCTTTATGGTTCACATTTTCCCAAGTCCAAAAAAGTTCTTTGCTCTGAAAAGATGTCCTTTCCACTTTCTTCTGGACAAATGTAAAGGGTGCTAAGTACTTAATCAGAACAGGTGACAAAAAACACAGCAAGATTTGTCATTTAGATGGTCTGAACACCAATAAAGAAAAATGAACTATCTCTTAGGTAGGGCAAAAATAAAATTGACAGGTTCACTGTAATGGTTTGCTAGTTGAAAATCATCGTAGAACATTAAAAATTATAGAATCATCTTCTATAGACCCAAATTCAGTGAAACGACTACTGGGAAAAAAAATCATCTACCAAATGCTCATTTGCCCTGTCTATGTGGTATGACAGCCATTTACAATTTTTCAGTCTTACTTTTTCAACTAGCAGGTGTATATTCCATATTTTCAAATCTCTATTAATTTTAGGTTTGAATTAAAATGCATGTAACTCTACTAATACATATTCAGATAAGGAACCATATAGCAGGCTTTCATCTGGAAAAGGCCTTTCATATGCCGCAAACTCATATACAATCAGTATACCAGTTTGTGAGTTCCTTTTTTAAAACAATCACTTCTAGAGACTAACAGTAACAAGGTTATAACCAGTCCAAAAAATGCAATAGTGAGCTCTAATAGTGATATTTTGGTACCAAAGTAGTTCTATTTTCAAAGTAAATAGACAAAATATTTTCAAAAAATGTCTCAGTAGGTATTATTTATGAACAAATGGAATGTATCAAAATGTGCTTTCTAAAAATTTAATTTCTATATTAGTTATCTATTATTATATAAAAAATAGCACAAACATACAGCTTAAAATAACATCCATTTATGATGCCACTGATTCTGTGGCCTTCTGTAAGGCTCAATCCAGGTGTTGGCTTTGCAGGCTTCAGACTAAGAACCTCAGTTTCTTTTCGATTATCATCTGGAGATTTCCTTCAGTTCTTTGCCATGTGAATCTTTTCAAAGTCAGCTCAAAACATGTCAGTATATTTCGTTAAAGACAGAAAGGGAAGATGTGCCCCACCAAAAATAGGTTTAATTCTTTTTACTTTTAACATAAAGAACATATTGTTTGTATGGCATTTGTGCTCATAGTATGTTACTTAACTCCTGGGAATTACCTACACCATTGGATCCATATGGGAGACACTCCTGAGATTTTCTACTTAGAATCTACAGTGATAATTCTTAAGGACTGCAGAGACACTGATCATGTTGGTGGTAGTTGTAGTGGGGAATAATTTTCTATTTAAAGTTTAAAAATATTTGCTATATCCCTTACATTGTGGCAGATACTGCTGCTTTTCTACTCTAAAGACATTTCTAATCATCTTTTCTCTATCTTCCTCTGTATCACCTGGAAAACTTATACTTACCTTTCCAGTATACCTTGCAGCTAGTTGTAACTAAATTATCCATTTTAGCACACAGTAAATAAGCAGATAGGTTTTGGGGTGGAAGTGCTTTGGGGAAAGCTTATACTTTTCTGATTAAAATAAAAACTGTGCCTGGTATATCTATCTCCTCTCTTTTTCTCTAGCTTGAAGGCAAGAGCCATCTTACAACATTACTGAATTTTTAAGATAATCAGAGAAATATCAGTGGTAATGCTGTTGAGGGGCTGAAAGAATGGCAATAACATTTTATATCTATGGTGCTGGGTTTTCTGTTTCTTGCAGCTAAATAAAATCTTAACAACCAGGTGAATTTATAATACAATCCACAGAAATAACACTAAGCAAAATAGCATTGAATTAGTCATGAATGAAAATAATTGGTAAATATTGACCTTCAATATATGGAAGGTCTCTTACGTATTTTCTAACGAGGCGTCTTCTGTTAACGGTTTTGTAGGGCTTTTCAAACTCTAATGTTTATTCGAATCCCCTGGTGATCTTGACAAAATGCACGTTCTGATTCTGTCGGCTTGGCATGAGGCCTGTAATTCCGCATTTCTCCCATGCTCCTTGGTGATGGCAATGCTAGAGGTCCAGAGAATATACTGTGAGTAGCAGGTTCTATAGCCTTCATTTTTCCTGCTTTTCAATTTCTATTAATACCAATAAAAAAAGCTACCTTCCTTCTCATAAAGGACATAGGCTTAGTCTATTTAGTTCATTGCTGTATGTCCATGGCTCATAATGTTTTCTTGCAAGTAATGAATGCTGAAGAAATGCTTGTTGAAGGAATAAATGTGTATAGCTGAGGTGGGTAGTCAATACAAAGATGAGTCTCTGCCAAAATGGGAATAAAAATCTGATTATAATGGGTGCAAGAGATAGTGAGAGCTGAATAAGTGGAAGCTCTGCATGGGGAAAATTCTTCATAGATATTTGGAAACAATATGCAGAGATATTTATTTTATTTATTGGTGTGAGGTTGTTTTTAAGGTGAGAGTTTACATTGTGTTTGATGGTAAGGATCCTATACAGAGAAACAATCTGATGTTACAGAAGTAAAAAGGAAACTTGCTAAAGCATGTGAGTGTTATGTTTAAGCGAATAAATAGTTTGTAGCAAACAGGTAAAAGGGTTTTCTTAGGACCAACAATGGTTCACCCATAGAAACTAGAGGGGAGAATGAATATGTGTGTATAGATACAAATAATTTGTAATGATGAGAAAAGTAGAAATTCTTTTTTAATTCTTTCAATTTTGTCTATGAATTAAGACAATTCACAGTTAACACCATACATGACAAGTTTTTTTTTTTTATTTCAAAATTTTTACATGGTCAGTTATTTAGAGGAAAGAGAGGGACAGAGAATATTATTTTTAACAATGTAATAAGTTAAAAATGAATATTAAAAAAGTATCTCAAAAGAATACAATATGCAATTTGTCCCACTATATTAAGATTATCATCATTATTTAATTCTGTCTAGTTTTCATGTCTTCATTTTGTATAATATGAATATCAAACACAGACAGTCTGTAGGATGATCCATATCTGAGCTTGTACCATATGTGGAACAAATCCACTATAGAATGGCATATTATTCATTATTGTATTTAAAAATTTCCCTTACAAAATTATGCCACATCCTAAGAAGTTTTGCATATGCTAATTATAGTACTTAGAATTTTTTGAGTATTATAGGACTATAATATATTTTTTTTAAAAATTCATTTAGTTTAAAATCATTATTCCCCTATAGTACAATATTGTGTTTCAATTGTTGTAAACTTCTTTTATTTCACAATTTTCTGTTGCATCCTATATTGATTTGCTAGGGTTACCATGACAAATAACACAGATTGGGTGGAAAGACCATGCAAAAAAAGACACGCATAAATTTGTATACAATTCTGGAGGCTAGAAATCTGAGGTCACGATGTTGGCAAGGTTAGTTTCTTCTGAAGCCTCTACCTTTGAATTGTAGATTACTGTCTTCTCCCTGTTTTTTTGCATGGTCTTTCCTTTGTGTTTGGCTCTATTCAGAGCCTACACTAATGACTTCACTTTAACTTAAAATCTTCTTTGAAAATAAGCCATATTGACTTCAATATATGAATTTTGATGGGACACAATTCAGCCCCTAACAGATTTAAGAATTGTAAGGCGCTGTATGGTGTTGCATAAGTTACATAGATACTTAAGACTCAATCAGGAAATAAGGAATGCCTTTTCTCAAAAAAAGTTAAATAGAACATGTAAAACCCAAGTCCAATATGGTTTTTCTCCAATAAATATATACCTGTTCCTCTGGTGTTATATGAGAGTCCTTATCAATATTGTCTTTGCCAATAAAGAAATAAATGTCTGTAACCCTAAAATGAATGGTCAAACACAAATACCTATTTTAGTTATGTAGCTTTCTTTGATATGTCTATATCACCACAATTCTTTTTAGTGGCTGTCTGTCATCATTACACTCTGTGTTTATTAGTGGAGGAAGCAACTGTGTATTGGGAATTTCCATTTCACTGTTGATAATTTAAAACTCAATAGTGGCTGCTATAGCTAAAACCTAAACAAACATGACAGTTGAATTTAAGAATGGTGGTGTGTGATTCACAAAGGCTAACTTCCTTTGAAAGATTTCATGATGTTTAATTTACACTACATTGCATACATATAATTGTCAAAAGTTTAAAGAATAACATAAGAAGTAGATTCCATCTGGAAATAATAAAGAAACTGAATTGAGAGAGGTACAATGATGGGAGACTTCAACATCTTCCAAATATAGTATATGTACAGTAGTAGGTGGCTTTCCTAAGTCCTTACTGATATTTATAGAGGAAATAATGGACTTAAATTCAAAAAAGAAGCTGGAAACTAAATAAACTTCTTGACATTTGTGGTTATGAAATTGAATAATGGCTTTACCAAAAATTATTTATAAAAATAATTAATGTTTATATTCTGAAGTATTTTTAATATATTTGATGTTTTGCCAAAATACCAAATGAACTTGAATTCTCCTGAAAATGTCTTTTATTTTTAAATAGGTCCAGATTCATATATTAGCAAAATTAGTTAAAACTAATCCAATAAACGGATTTCAGCTTTATAAAGACGGCTTTGACTTAATTCATATTTACTGAGCTATAATTAATTAAGATAATATTGATTGTATGTAAAGCACTATGCCTGACACTTAGTAGGTCAGGATTTACATATTAGGGGATATCTGAGAATAGGAAACCATGTTATTGTGGAACCGAATCACATTCAAATAAGCTGGAAATCTTAAATTGAACCTAAACAAAATATATGATGCAGTTGAAGAGAAGAAAAAATACACTAACATAGGAACGAAAGTTCCAAAAGTTACTCAAAGTAAATACTTTTTACTGAGGTAGAGGATTTGTGCAAGAGAAAACATAAAGAGAAAAGTTGGGAATGAACATTTTTTAATTTATGATCTAAATTCTTAATTAAAAATACATCTAACTATTAGACATAGGATATCATGCTAGCATGAGTATCCATGCTAATCAGTTATGATAAAAAGTACATTACAAAATGAATACAAAAATGAGGAAAATTTAAATTTAAAAATATGAATTTCCAGTTGCCCAATAGTTCTACTTTTCAGTTTCCATGTTAATAGGTGTACTGAGCAAGTGTAAGGAGATATATACAAGGATGTTGGGCGTGGCAGTGTTTGCAGTAGTAAAAAAATTTTATGAATACTTTAAAAATATTTTATAAATATTTACCAGTAGGAACACAGATGATTAACCTCTGATTGATTCATAGTATGGAATAATATGCAAAATTGTTTAGCTCTATGCATAATATCAAAACATTGCTAAGATGTACTTTTAAATTTTTAAAATGTCATAATAAACAAACTATTACATTGCATTGGAGTACATACTGTATTTGTTAGGGTATACATAGGTTTGTGTAAATGGAAGAAAAAATGGAAAAAATTGACAGAGAAAAGAGTCCTGAAATGAGAGTTAAAAGACATTGTGAACTTTAAATTTACTCAAATATTTTATAATTTTACTGGTGAAAACACAAAAATAATTTGTGTAGCTGAAATTAATTAAAAGTATATATTTACAATTTAATAAAATTCACATCATTGGACAATAACATTTTTATTTGATTTTTAAAGCTATAACAGACATATAATTGTACATATTTATTGGGAACAATGTGATGTTTCAATGAATGTATACATAGTATAGTGATTAAACTGGAGTAATTACTATATCCATCATTTTTTTTTGTTTGTTTTTTGGAGACAGTGTCTTGCACTGTTGCCCTGGCTAGAATGTAGTGGTGTTATCATAGCTCACTACAACCTGGAACTCCTGGGCTCAAGCGATCTTCCTGCTTCAGCCTCCCAAGTAGCTGGGACTACAGGTGTACATCACCATGCCCAGCTAAGTTTTGTATTTTTTTGTAGAGAAGGGGTTTCACTCTTGGTCAGGCTGGTCTCCAACTCCTGAGCTCAAGCAATCCTTCCACCTTGGCCTCCCAGAGTGCTCAGATTGCAGGCGCCAGCCACTGCCCCTGGTCTGTATCCAATACTTTTAACATTTATCATTTTTCTGTGGCAACAACATTAAAAATATTCTCTCCTTGCTAAATATAGTATATTGTTATTTGCTATCTTCACCCACTGTGTAATAGAACACCAACACTAAGCTATTCTTTCTGACAGTAACTTTGTATTGTAGCCATTGATTAACCTCTCCCAGTCCTCTCTTCCCCCTACACTTCCCAGCCTCTGGTAGCCACTGTTCTACTCTCTACTTTTATGAAACCAATTTTTTTAGATTACACACATATAAGTGAGATCAGACAGTGTTTATCTTTCTGTGCCTGACTTATTTCTCTTAATGTAATGTTTTTGAGGTTCATCCACATTGCCATAAATAACAGGATTTCATTCTGCTTTAGGTCTTAATAGTCTTCCATTGTGTATATATACCACATTTTCTTTATCCATTCTTCTGTAAGTAAGCATTTATGTTGATTCTGTATCTTGGCTATTGTCACTAGTGCTGGAACAAATACAGGTGTGCAAATAAATGTGTCTTCAACATACTGATTTCATTTTTTTTTTGGATACATACCCAATGATAGGATTGCTGGATCATGTGGTAGTTCTATTTTTAATTGTTTGAGGAACCTCTGTATTATTTTCTATAATGGCTATCCTAATTTACATTTCCTAACAATAGTGTATAAGAGTTACCTTTTTTCATATTCTCACCAGCATTTACTATTTTTTTGTCTTTTTGATGACAGTGATTCTAATTGGGTAACATTTTGAATGACAAGATAAACTAAGATGAGCCATGTATTACAAGCAAATATTGATGAATTATTAAGTTAATCTGTTTATGCATTCATTTAATAATTATTTATTAAGGATTTATTATATGCCATTTACTGTTTGGTGGCTTATTTTTTTTTTAACCACTGGAGCATTTAAAATTTTAAACCAGAAAAAAAAAATTTATCAGAGTAATATTTGGGCTTAAAAACATGCAGAAAAAACTGGTAAGCTTAGGTTTTGTATTTATTTTTTATATTTCCATACTTTTTGGCTTTTCACTATACTTTTTGTGTGGTTGAGATGATAAAAATTCCTAGAGTCCTTTTCTCCATCTGAAGTTCTTTCATGCTCTATTCAGTGGAAATGATCTGCCAAAAACATAGATAAAGAGATACATCTTTAATCTTACAAGCTGTCTCCTTGCACAGGATCAGGAAAATGATTTTTCTTTTAAAGTTGTCAGCATGCTTGACATCTGTCACAAAGGCTTAGGCTCTATTTTTATTTTTCCTATTGAAATCATGCTCCAACACCTGCCCCTTTGATACTTTTAGACTGATGTGGTAAAGAACCGAGTGCTTTTCAATCAAAGAACTCACCATATTTCTTTTCTTTTTTGTTTGATTTCAAAAATAAGATTAAAAATAAAACTTATTTTTAGTATTATAGAAATGTGGACATATCAAAATTAAGTGCAAATACATTATTATGCTATGAACAATATTTCCTTCATAAAGATATAGCTGATCTTAACATATTCAATCTTCCTCCGAAAGTTCTAATAGCATATTCAAATTGTCTTCTGTATTTATTAGAAAACTATTAACAGTACTTAGCATAAAATGGATAATTATATGTGTGTCAGTTATTGCTGAGTAAAACCTAATGACAAATGACATAGTAACCTTATACACAGATATAAAAGAAGTTTATAATATCTTTATAAAGTTTAAAGTGGTACTCTACACTACTCAAAAAAATGTCACAGTTTTATGTGATATAGCAGGAGGGTGTAAAGAATTGGGATATACGTATGAAGATAAGTAAGATCATATTAAAGGTCAAAGGTTGTTAGACACACCTTCTAGTCATTAAAAACATGTCAAAATAATATCCCCAAGTAAGAGAGTCATTATGTATAAGGCTGCTATTTTGTCCTGAAAAGAAATAATACAATAGTAAGTTGAGCAATAATATCAGAAAAAAATGATGAAATAGGCAATTCCAAACGCTTCTTCCCCATGGAAACATTTAAAGCAAAAGGAGAAATCATCAGAAAAACCTTTGTTAGAACTCTGGAAAACAGTCATAGATTTACAGCAACCAAATGTGGTAGCAGTGTTGTAATGGCCACAGACATGTTCACAGTGTAGGAAAATAATAAGATGGGAGTATGAAGCTGTAGAGAAGCTGAGTTTTGTATGTGATTGTAATTACATTTATATCAATTTAAATTTTTAATATAATTTTATAAATTTAGGATATTAAATGTAGTTCCTGTTATAATGTTGAAAGATCTAAAGAATATATATACACTAAAAGGAAATGAGATGAAAAAATGATTTAGTATAAAAATCAACTAAACATAAAAAAAGGTGGTAATGAAGGCAATAAGGGGCAAAATATATAAGGCATAGAAAAGCACATAGTAAAAAGGCAGACATAAGACTTTCTTTATTAATAATTGCTTTCAATATAAGTGACTTAAATTCTTCAATCCAAAGGCAAAGAATGACACAATAAATTAAAAAAAACAAATAAAAGCTAACTGTATCTGCTTTCAAAAACAGATTCATTTGGAAACACACATAAGTTAAAGGTGAAGGAATGTAAAAAGACATTTCATGGAAGTGATAATCAGAAGATAGCTAGGTGGCTATACTAGTATTAGGCAAAATAGGCTTTACATTGAAAACTATTATAAGACAGAAAAAAACATTATGTATTAATGAAATTTAATTCATTAAGAAGATATAATACTTATACATACACCAACCTACAGGGATGCAAATATATAAAGCAAACATTGATGAAATTTAAGTGATAGACAGCTATGCAATATTAGTTGAAGACTTTCATACCCATTTTCACATATGACATGATCTTGTATGTAGAACATTCCAAACAATCTACACAAAAGCTATCAGAGCTAATATAAAAATTCAGCAATGTTGCAGGGTACAAGATCCACACACAAATATCAGATGTTTCTATATTCTAGCAAGTAATACTGTGAAATATAAATTAAGAAATCAATTCTATTTACAATAGCATCTAAGGAAATAAAATATCTAGAAATAAACTTAGCCAAAGATGTGAAAGATTTATAGACTGAAAACTATAAAACATTGCTTAAAGATATTAAAGAAGACCTAAATAAATGAGAAGATATTCTTTGTTCATGATAGAAAGAATTAATGTTGTTAAGATGTTAGTACTACCCAAAGTGTAGTACTAACATCTCATCCTTTCCAAAATTCAAACAGAATTTTTTTCAGAAATGGATCTTCACATTTTCATGGAATTTCGAGGGGCCTCAAATATTCAAATCTTGTAAAGAAAAAATTGAAAAACATCCACTTTCAAATTTCACAACTTGTTACAAAGTTACAGTAATTTAAACAATGTGTTACCAATGTAAAGACAAACATATAGCCTAATTGATTAGAATTGGGAGTCTAGAAATAAACCCATACGTGTAGGGGAGGTTGATTTTTAACATGGGCGCTTAATGCATTTAATAGAGTAAGAAGAGTTTCTTCAACAAATAGTGGTGAAACAGTTGGATATTCTCATGCAAAAGAATGAAGCTGGACCCCTACCTTACACTATTTACAAAACCTAATTTTAAGTGAATTAATAACCTAATTATAATAACTAAAACCATTCAACTTACAGAGGAAAACATAGGGATAAATATTCCTGACTTTGGGTTTCACAATGGAATATGAAATATTATAGCAAAAGCATAAAAAAAGAAAAACATAGGTTAATTTGACTTTAGTAAAGTTAACACATTGTTGCCTCAAAGGCTATGATTAAGAAAGTGAAAAGAGAACCTATAGACTATGATAAAATAATTGCAAATTGTATAGCTGAAAAGCATTTAAAATCCAGAATATATAAAGAACTTCTATTTCTCAGCAACAAAATGACAGTCAATCCAAATAAAAAATGAGAAACAGATTTAAATAGACATTTCTCCAAAGAACTTATACAAATGGCCAATAAACTCATGAAAAGTTGCTCAACAACATTAGTCATTTGTGGAAATTCAAATCAAAACCACAATTAGATACCATTTCACGCTTACAAGGATATCTTTAATAAAAAATATATATAAATCAAAAGTGTTGGCAAAGATGTAGAGAAATTGGAACCATTGTGGGTTGATAGTGGGAATGAAAATGTTTCAGTCACTTTGGAAAGTGGTTTGGCAGCTCCTCAAAAGCTAAACATGGAATTACCATTTGATCCAGCAATTGCAGTCTTATGTATATATAACAAAAATAATTGAAAACAGAGTCTCAGACAGATAATTGCATGCCAGTATTCATCACAGCATTATTCAAAATAGCCAAAAAGTAGAAGCAACTCAAGTGTCCATCGACAGATGATTGGATAAACAAAATGTGATATATATATAATATGGAATATTATTTAGCAACAAAAATAAATAAAATTCTGATTCATGGTACAGCACAGATAAGCCTTAAAACATAACATATCTGAAATAAGGCAGGAACAAAAGGACAATTATTTTATTTCACTAATACGATATATCTAAAATACCTTCATTCATAGAAACTGAAGTAAAGTTTGCCGGCAGCTGGGAGAAGATGTGAAAGAGAAGTTATTTCTTAATGGCTACAGAGTTTCTGTTGGAAGTCATGAAAAATTTTGGCTATACTAGGTTGTAGTAAGGATTGTATAACAGTGCGAATGTAGTTATAACATTGAATTGTACATTTAAAATGATTAAAATGGCAAATTGTATGCTATATAAATTTTACCACAATAAAAATGTTTAAATAAAACTTACAAAAAATCTGTCATTTACTTATTTTTAGTTTTTTAAAAAAATTTTCACATAATAGAATTGATGTATTTCCTTTTGATGAACAGTTCTTCATTAGTTTTCTATTACTGTGTAACCAACTACCACACACTTTGTGGCTTATCTTGCAGTTTCTGAGGGTTAGAAATTTAGTTTGATCCTTTTTCAGTGTCTCAAAGGTGGAGACCAAGGTGGAGACCAACACTGGGGCCTCATCTGAAGGCTCCACTGGGACAGGATCCTCTTTCACGCTTACCTTGGGAACTTGGGCAGAATTTCAGTGCCTCAAGGACTATTGCACTGATGGCCTCAGTCTACCTGGCTACTGCCCAGAGTCTACCCTCATTGTATTGCCACATGGGCCTCATCAACGTGTCCACTTGTTTCAAAAGTCAGCGAAAGTGACAGCATGCTATCAAGACATAGTCTCAATCTTATATTAGCTAGCCATGCCAGTGACATCCCACACCTTTGTTGTGTTCTATTGGCTAGAAACAACTTACTAGGTTATCTCCCTTTCAAAGAGAGGGGATTATACAAGGATGTGAATACCTGGAGGCTGAGGTCTTTGACCACCATTTTAGAGACTGCCTGCCACAAGTTGTGTGAATTTTAATGCACTATAGATTTGTATAACCACCACAACAAACAGATTAAAGAACAGTTCGATCCTTTCCCAAAATTGTCCACATGCTTTCCTTTAATGGTTTTACCAATCTACTACACCTAAACCCTCACAACCATTGATCTATTGTTCATCACTAAAGTTTTGTCTTTTAAAATGTCAAAATACCTTTGGAATCATGTACTATGTAGCTTTTTGAAGACTGCTTCTTTCACTCACAAAGATCTCTGAAATTAATTAAAAGTATTGGGTACATCAAAAATTTGTTCCTTTTATTTGCCAAATAGTATTCCATTACATGGATGTGACACCATTTGTTAATTATTTCTTATGAAGAACATTTGGATAGTTAACAGTTTTTGTGTATTATGAATGGGTATGCTACAAATATTTGTGTAAAGTTTCTTGTGTGAATACAAATTCTCATATTTGGGGGGTAAATACTCAGGAGTAAGATTGCAGGGTAGGATGGTAAATGTATGTTTATAAGTAATGTCAAACTCTTTGTTTTAGAGTGGCTGCACTATTTTGTGTCCCCATAATAAATGTATAACAGTTCCAGTTCTCCACAATCTTTAACTTTACTTGCTCTTATAAGGTTTTTATTGTTTGTGTTTCTTTGTATTTAGTCATTCTAGTAGGTATATAGTGGTATCTCACCATAGCTTTTATTTGCATTTCTGTGAAGGCTAACATTTGCATTACTCTAATGATTAACAACACTGAACCTATTTTTGTGTGCTTATTTGCTTCCTTCCATTCTTCTTTGGAGAGGTGTATGTTCAAATCCTTTGACTACTTTTTAATTGGCTTGCTTATTTTCATAGTGCTGAGTTTCGTGAATTCCTTATATACTGTTGATATAAATCCTTTATTAGATATGAAATTTTCAAATATTTTTTCTGTCTTTAGTTTGTCTTTTTGTTCCCCTAACACTATGTTTCAAATAGCAAAATATTTAACTTGAATAAAATTTAATGTATTAATTTGTTTTTTTGCATTTTGCTTTGGGTGTCATGTATATGAACCCTTTACCTAATCCATGTCATGAAGTTTTCCTCCTATATTTTCTCCTAAAATTTTTATAGATTTTTTTTTGTTTTACAATTTTATCTATGATGTATTTTTGAACTAACTTCTGTATAAGGTATGAGAGTTACATTAGCTTTTTCCCTTTCTTTCTTTTCTTTTCCTGCATATGAATATAAATTATTTATTCACCATTTGTGAAAAGATTATTCTTTCTCAAATGAATTTATTTTCCACTCTTGTCAAAAACCAAGGGGCCTGGCTGGGTGCAGTGACTCACAACTGTAATCCTAGCACTCTGCAAGGCCAAGGTCAGGTCAGAAGATTGCTTAGCTTAGAAGTTCAAGACCAGCTTGAGCAAGAGCAAAACCCCATCATAAGGATCCCTTGAATCTAGTAGTTTGAAAACGCAGGGAGCTATAATGATGCCACTGTTCTCTACCCAGGGCAATAAAGTGAGACACTGCCTCAATCAGTCAATCAATCAATCAGTCAATAAATCCCAAATTCCCAGGTTAAAAAATAATCAAGTGGCTATATTTGTATGGATCTATTTCTGGACTCTCTATTTTGTTCCATTGATCTATTTGCCCCTGCCTTTACCAATACTACCTTTGTTTGGTTTTCTGTAGCTTTTCAGTAAGTCTTAAAATGGGGAATTGTGTGTATTATAATGATATCCTATTGATGCTATAATAAATTTAACATATTTAATGGTTTAATAAACACAAATGCATTACCTTACAGTTCTGAAGTTCAGAAATCCAAAATAAGAGTCACTGAGATAAAATCAAGGCTTTGGCAAGACTGTGTTCCTTCTGGACATTGTTGAAGAAAATCCATTTTCTTATTTATTTATTTATTGTAAGATAAGCACAAAATGAGGTTTATTGAGGAGAGAAAAATAGATTTATAGGACAAGAGCAAGATATAGGTTTACAGAGAAAGAGCAAGATACAATCACTATGGCCAGAAAATAGAGTCCTTGCCATAACAAAAAGGCCTTAGCTATGTTCTGGGGGCTTGTTTTATAGTGTCTGGATTGGGCCCTTCTTGTGGTTCAGATGTCACACTTGAACAACTTTGATGAACAGTTGGAAGTTATATAACCTGAGTCTTATTACTCATGAGGATTTCCTAGGAGCCTCTCAGAAAGCCCATTTGAGGGTGTGAACTACATAATGTAGATTTAAGCTAATGGCATGATAATTAGCCTTACGTTGTCCTAGGTTACCTTCCAGATCCTGCTGTTCCTGTGCTGTTTGTCCTGTGGGCCAGAGAATCCTCTGCATTCTTTTGCAGTTGGCACACTAAGTTCTGATCAGCAGATTCATATGGTGTTTTGTCCTCCTGCAGATGTAGCATTTGCGTGCTCGGAGTGCCTACCTTTGTCCCTAGGAGGGGCTGAAGGTCCCCTTGCTGTCTACTTAACATGGCCCCACTTTCTATTCTAAAGGCCCAAATCGTTGGGTGGGGGCATCAATTCATCTGTCTGCTTCCTGCTTATAGAGGGTGACAATTCTTATTAGGGTGGCCTCTTGCAGGTTCTCCAGGGGGCTCTTCAGGTGACTTTGGTATATGTCCTTGGTAAATTATTATAGTTGTAGCTGTGAGGAGGACATAGACACTGGGGCTGGCAGAGAATGTAGGACCATTTGTAGCTTGATGGCTTCTAGATGGGATGACATCAATTTAGTTAGAAAATTTATGAGGATCAGTTCCAAAATAAGAATTCCCAGGATGCAAAGTAATGAGGTGACCAAGGGAAGTACCAAGGACGTTCACCAGGGTGAGCCCTCAGTTTTTCAACTGCAGTAGAAGGGGACACCTGCTTGTTCTTAAAAGAATAGTGCTTTCTTTGTTAACAAGTCAGGACATGTTCAGGACAACATCAATGCCATCATAGAGTCTGTCTCTGGACTCCAGACATGAGGCAAAAATCCATTTTCTTTTCTAGAGACTGAGAGAATTTCTTGACTATAGACCTTTTGCAACATTCGCATCACTTTGACATTTGTTTCTGTAGTCACATCTCTGACTCTGACCTTTCTGTGCCTTTCTTAAAATGATCCATAGGTTTACTTTGTATCCATCCAAATAATCCAGAATAATCTTCCCATCTCAAAATCCTTAACTTTGTCACATCTACATAACTCCTATTGCCTTGTAAAGTAACATATTAACAGGTTTTGGTGATTAGGATATGGACATCTTTGTGGGGGTAAGTGAGTTTTTTTCTGCCTACTACATGGCTAGAGAGCACAATTTGACTAATTTCAATTCTTTCAAGATTTTATAATTTATTTGATGTCCTAGGATATGGTCCACCTTGAATAGTTCATGTGTATACAAACTAGAAAGTATTTTTTAAGGCACCTTATTATTTATCTTGAATGAAAGTCATAGATGTTATGATCAAATTCTATATCTAATTTTTAAAAAAATCAATATAATTCCTATTGTTCTTAGATAATTTTTCCAGGAAGCATTCACTCTGTTGCCTTATCAAAGCTCCATGGGAGACATGCACTTCCTCCCCATTTCATAATATTGGACTTGGTCATTTGTCTTTCTTGGACCTCATGATAAATGGAGTATATTTACCCAGGTTTTGATTATTGGGTTGGCCCATAAAAATGAAAGCATGTGATTTGTTACTTATGTGATTTGTTAATTATGTTATTTGTTAATAATGTTAACAAATGCCATATGAGCAAAAATATGAACTTTGCTCACTCATTTTAGACTATCTATTTTGTGTTCTGATTTTCTGTGGTCCAAGGAGGATGGAAAGCTAGTGGATCAGACCTATACTTAGCTTTCTGATTAGAGACACGTATGCCCTACGTGATCTAAAACCATGCCTATTCAATTAGTTAACAAAAGCAAAAAATTAATGTAGGTGGTAGTATGCTACTGAATTTATGGATGATTTCTATTGCAGCCTTATTGGGGTAATAACTGACTAATCCAATACATAAATGGAAAGTTAATTAATCAATATAATGCCTAGAAGGAAGGTCTTTTATAATAAAATAATGTCTATCATAATACATAAATGCACATACTTGAGTGTAGAACATCAACAGATGCAGACCAATACAAACATGTTGCCATGGCAAGTCCGGTAAAAAAATTTGGGTAAAATTTGAAACAAGAATCACTATGAAAAGTATCTTATGATCTTCCCTCAGTACTTACACCCAGAAAATAAGATCAGTGTATTTGAAATATGCAAGAATACTTTCTGTTCCTATATGAAACACAATTAAGTCCCAGGTTAAGATAAAGTATAAATAGGTTTATCACCAACACAGTGTTCTTGAGGCCATTTCCTGTAGGAAGTAGCATAGTGCTTGTCTGTGTAAGACAGACTTATGCATATGTGGTACATTTAGCATCATTGGTTACCAGTTACTGAATAAAAGAAGTACTTAACAATCATTCTGATAAACAAAAATATTCTCACATAAATATCTAAAAGTGGCTTCCTAGCAGACAGTAAAGACCACAAGTCACTGATTTAAATGTATAGTAAAAACTGAGAACAACTTGGTGATTTAACTGAATATGAGCATATCTGCATCAAGAAAGAGATATAACTATATAGTAATTAGTATTTCATGATGTAATAGAGGGGGAAACTCAAATTTCACATTATTTGCAAAATAGAGTATAAATGGTCCTAAAAAATGAGCAAAGTTGAATACCCTTAGGTATATTCCTATTGCCAATATAAAAGGAGAATATAGCAAGGCTTTTAAAATCAAAATAAGGGAAATATAGCCAAGGAAACTAGAGACTAATTGGAGATAATCCTAGTTAGCATTCCAATTATAGAAACCCAGAAAATCCTCCAATTGCATCTATTAATATCTCATAGAGGAAGCTTCATAAAGAAGCAACTAAATGCTCCCTGATACACATTTCAATTTTAGAATCATATTGATAATTATATCATAAATCCAAATGGCTATCTTAGAAAATGCTCTGGTGTTAATTCAAGTACACTTAATGACTATATCCTAACCTTCAGTAGAGTTGAAAGAGCCACTTTTCCATGAAGTTAGGACAAATTGGGATAATAGAATTTCACTGTAGTCTATGACTTCAGATACATATGAGGTAGGACATTTCAAAAAATAAACATGAAATAGGAAGAGAACTATGAAAATATTTTTAAATTCAGGTAAATTGTTTAGAATGCTGAATAATTCCTGGTTGGATAAGCAGTAATACTTACGGATTATTATCCCAAGTGTTAAGAATTTGCATTCAAATTTTATTTAGAATTTGAACTTAGAATTGATTTCTTGTCTACTTCAGGCAAGAAATCCACAAATAATACCCTCTAGGATAGGGTAGAGGATGGCAAATATAATTTTAAGTATAATTATTAATAGTCTTTTCCTAAATCATAGTCTTTTCCTCAATCTTAATTAAAGCACTTTCTTTAAACAAACTCTACATCTCTAAAATTAAATTGCATCTTACAAATTATGGCTTCTTTTTATTAGATAATATGCAGTGGTGCATCAGTCTTTTCTAATTTAAATAATCTCTTTTAGGTACTCTTTTAGGTAAAAATCCATTTTTCTGAAATTGTTTCACTCTCTAAATAAACATTGAGCTGACTTATGGCATACACAAAATTACAGTGGAAAGAGTGAGGATACCTGGGATCCACATGCAATGGATCAACTACTTTCTTCTTTGCCCTTTGGCATCCACTTCAATACATTCCTCAGATTCCTATATGGCTTGTTTGTATCTGCTATTGAAGTGTAGAGTGTTGAACCCATGGTCTATTCATTTGGCTAGTTCAGGGATCAGTGTCTGTCTTTCTCTATTGCTATGCTATTGCTTCACAGGTTCTGCAGACACCTCTGCCTTTCAGCCATATTGTCCATGCAATCTGTTGGGCATCCTGCTCCTCTACAAAAGCTTCTGAAAATTGGTACCTCTCTGCTATAGCCTGACATTTATGTCCCTTCCCAAATCATAGGTTGAAATCCAATCTTGAACATGATGGTTTTTGGAGATAAGGCCTTTTGGAGGGAATTAAGTCATGAAGTTTTGTGTCCTTATAAATGAGACCCCAGAGCTCTTCCTCATCCCTTCCACCATGTGAGTCAGTGAATCTGCTGGCATCTTAATCTTGGATTTCTTATCCTTCAGAACTGTGAAAAAATAATTTTCTTTTGTTTATAAAACAAGTCTGTGATAATTTTGTTATAGTAGCCTAAACAGACTAAAAATCTCTCCCTCTGCCATAGAGGCTCTCCTGCACAGTAGTAGATCTAAGCTTTACTACCTTTCATTCTGTGGGACCATGAGGAACAACATATCAATATTTCCATGCCATGTGGTAACTAAAGGATGCCTAGGAGGGGTAGCTCATGTCCTTTCACAGCCAATGTACTCTATGCTGGAAATACAGTTCTCTGTTCACTTATGCCATATTGTTGTGGATCTCCCCAGTCCAGCTGTCTCTCTCCTTCCAGGTTTACAAACTGAGAGCTAGTGTAAAACCCTGATCCTCTCCCCACCCCATATTTAGTTTCTCTTAAACCTATTTGATGACACCACTCTAGATCCAAGAAAGGAAGCAGCAATATAAGTCCCAGAGAAAAAATATGTTCCAATCATTTCTAGGGAATAAAGATTCTACTAGAAAGGCTTGAAAATTTACTTTACCTCTATTTTAAAGATGGATATATTCTACTGTCAGAGATAAATGTTATATAAAATTAAATAAAGTAATAAATATTTTTATTCTAAGACCTTTCTCACCAAAGGAACTTTGGTTGATTTTCTTTCCTATAAGGCTAATTTATGGGGACAGGGCAGGGCTGGGGCCCCGACTCGTCCCCATGGAAAAATAAAAATAAAAAAAAAAATAAAGCTAATTTACTAGAGAATGTCCTACTCATGCATATTTAAAGAACGAATTTCTAATTTCTTAGGTAGCTATATTTATTATATTCAACTTAAAAATATAAAATATGCTATATGGTCTGTATATTTCAGTCTCTTGTGAGTTTTGTTAGTATAAATCAGCATCCTCCAAGACTCTGAGACTCTTAATATGAAAGAATTTATAAAACTGCAGGTCTTGGATCAAAATCGAGACTGTAATGAATTCGCAGAGGAAATATGACCCGTTGAGGATATATTTGAGTAGCTCTTCGGAGTCTACAAGTACCATCTCCCTAGCTGTCTGAAAAATTTAATCAGACTTTTGCATCCAAATTCTCAAAATATTTCTTATGTCTATCATTATAGTTTGGCATCAAATTCACCATCCTAAAGCGATCCTAAATAGATTAAATTAATAGAATTTAGACAAAGAATTAAAAGCCCTTTGCTATCTTAGACCTATTTAAAAAAGGAAAACAAATGCCAAAATCATTCTGTTGTCTGCAATGAAAAATAAAATTTTCATAACTTGAAAGTATTAAGAATGATTTTGAAAAAGTATTTTACTTTAAAATAGTTTAAAGGTTACTCTAAAATAGTTTATTTTATAAAATTTATCCACAAAGAGACATCAATATAAACTAAATATTGTGAGCCAAATATTAGCTTGATACTTTGAGATTCATCTAAATTTAATAGAAATGTTTTATCCAGTGATCTGTGGGAAGTTCAAAGTCACTTCACAATTTCTGAAATTTTCAAGAAAACTCATGATTATTTATACTCGAAACTCCAGGGTTTCAATCCTTGCTTAATATGACCCAGGGCTTATCTCATACTGCTATTCTCTTTGTTCCACAGCAACTCAACTGTTCTCTTTCTTTCATTTCCACTGGGTGATCATGGTAATGGGGAACTTAACAAGGCATGTGTAGGAAACAGGATTTACTAAAAGATTCTGTAAACAGAGGAAATGTATACTGAATAAAAACTAATTAAAATTGAATACCACCCATCCATGCTCCTAAAAAAAATCTTTAATCACCATGCTCCTTCATCAATGGGAATTTTTCATTGGTCACTATTTCTATATACTCCAATATTTTATAATATTACATAGATTTTGTATGCTCTCTACCCCTCCTCATATGCTTCAACTTCTTTGAAGTTTTCTATGTTGTCTTCATTACTATCCAAAGCAAGATATATTTTACTTTTGAAACTGTTCCTAAAGCTTAACCTTTCACAAAGAACCTTTCACAAAAACCTGTTCACAAAGAACATTTTATTTTCATAACAATATGATAAATAGTTTTGTATCATATGCCAATAATATGTTCATAAAATAATTATCTATGTATAAGTTTTTTATTTCTATATCTAATGAGATGTTATTGATTTGGGGCCAATTTAGTGGGAATATAGGATGTAATGTAATTGCGTTATTACCCAAACACTGTTTTATAAAATAAACTCTTAAAAAAAAAACTAGCAAAAAAGTAGATCAGCCCATCATCCAGTTGATTAACTTTGATATATTGGAAAAAGTAATTATTTTCTAATTTACATTATTGTTAGTTGCCCTTTTCTATGCACCTGCTGGGTCGGTTAAAACTCATGATTACTGATGGATAATAGAAATTAATAATTTACCAATTGCATTAACTTAACCATGTATTAAATATGAATGTAAGTAGCTTTATTCTTAATGAAGAAAAAAATATGTAAGTCTAAAAATCATAAATATAAAAACAAAAATTAAATGAATTCTGTGAATTAAACTTATATGCCTTTTGTTTTTCAATGAAATATGTTTCATCTGAAATTTATATCGATGTTTTCCTAAGGTGTCAATATAGAAATAGTATGGAATATGGTGCTCAACATGCATTTATATATTGCACATAATGTAGTATATGTTAGTATGTATTTTCATGTACATATTCTTGGGATGAAATTATCTCAACATCTTCAAGAAATTGAATTTATAGTACTTTCAAGGTTCAGATTAAATTTCAGGTCTCCCCTACCCTAAATGTATTATTTCCCTGTAATCAATGAATTAAACACTTGGATCCAGCTAAAGGTGTTGGCTATTCATTTTCTTCATCAGCATCTATATTGCTAATGACAGAGGAAACCCCTTAAAGAGAGAATTATTCCTCGGGCCACCACATTCAAGCGGCTACACTTCTCTTCCAATAACTCATTTTTGTGCTTTGAAAAGATGTACATGATTATTATTGAATTTCAAAAAATTCACTTCAAAATATGAATTCTACAAACCCTTATCAAATAAAACATATTCCCTTTATAACATTTACATGTATATTTTCTATTTTTTAACATATTAAGACCCTCGTTTAGTACTTTATACATTTATGTGACCAACAAAAGACAGCTTCCCAAAGGAATGTCACATAAACTAGTGGTACATTTTCCTTTCTTTTTTGGTTCAGCAGCTTGAAATTCTTCTCTACTAAAAGTAACACCTATATTTCATGAATATATAACTGGCAGATGATAGTTCTGATCGTTAATATGATATATGCCTAGCAGATATAGCATATAAAATAATTGCCTTTCTTTTGGAAAATATTTTTAAGCTTACTTGAATAGCTGCCAGTACTTTAATTGCTTTAAATACGCTGTCAGGAAGAGCATAGGCTTTGGGAAATTCAAGTGCAGAAAAACAAGCTATTAATTTCTTAATAATATCAGTTTGCTTAAAAAGGATAGCATTACCTTAAAAGGAAGGGAGCTAATTACCCAACAGACACTCTTCCCTTTAAGCCATCTTCTCATATTCTTGTTAGCCACATTTGCAGGATAATTTCCTGGGTGGCCTTAGACCAATTCATTTCTACCTCCCTCCTTCTTACTTGTAGTTCTCAGAAATAACTGTAGAATGTGCTGGAAATGCAACATCTTGATCAGAAGGAGCTGATCAAAATAGCCCAGGCTCTGTTTTAGTGCACCCCAAATAGAATGTCCTTTGACACTTTTGCCCAGAGTGTCACATTAACCCCAAGGAATAAAACCCCAGGTGGGATGCTTTTGGATTCCCTCATCTGTGGTACAACTGAGACATGTATTGTTGGGTCTCTATAGGCCTGGGGCAGCTTTCTGAGCCTAGGGGGATCGGCTTATAATGAGTTCTTGGCTTCTGTTGTCAGCTGCCTGTCCGTAAGTAATAAACCTGCTTCATGTAACTTGTGTGCATGGGTGTTCTATCTCACTGGACTCAGGCAATCTGGTAACCAGTGCAAAGTAAAAACGTTTCACAACTTCTTGTTGATCTGGTGGGTGAGGAGCAGTTCCCAGGTAGTGCTGGGTAATTTTTCTCCTGCTAGCATCCCTTTCTAACAATGTAATTGTTAATAGAAAAATAAGAACTACTACATGCAGAGGATATAATCGAATTAGAAAACTGCCATTTTGCAACCCTCAGAGAAATTAGGAAAATACTAATCAACAAATGATAAGCAATTATATGAAAGAAACAAGTAGACATTCCCTGGATCCACTAATCAACTTTAATATAAATAAAGGCAGGAAAAATCAGACATATGCATCCAAATATGCTGTCTTAATTGGGATGTTCTTGAATCTTAAAATACAGAGTGGCTTTGAAAGATTTAGTACCAAAAATATTTTATTAATAACATGATATGGATCACATATTGAAATAATATTTTTGATATATTGAGTTAAATTATTACAATAAAAAAAAAGACTGGAGGATACAACTGATAAGCAGATGCCCATAAGGAGGGAAGAGCAGAAAACAGTGCTTCTTCTAAGTCTTTAGTATTTGGCATGAAAGATATGAAGTAAAGAAGCCCAGCATTCTTAAAAGCTGTGTCTATGTAGCAAAATGTACCAAAGATAAATTTTTTAGAAACTCAGTTTAAGTAAATTGTTCACTAGGATCATGCTTATCCTACTTATTTTCCCCTTTTGAAAGATTTAGGGAATTTCAGCCCACAAATTATTGGTGGACTCAATCAGATTTTTGTCATTTGTTTATTTTAAATGTGTAATAATTTGATTCAGATACTTGTTTTAAAATCCAAATAGTTGTGATACTTCTCAAGTAATACCATTTACAAGACATTTCCATCTGAAACTTACTTCCATCATAATTTTTAAAATTTTGAAATGTATTCAATACTGGAATTTTGAAATTTCATGTCATAAAGCAAGGAGAAAGGCAGTGGCCTATCCATTCTTTCTTAGGCAGCTTTAAGGTTGTGGTCCAACTTTTTGCAAGAAAGCACAAAGCTGCTTGTTTTGTTTCCTGACTCTTTTTCCTCCTGTTACTCCTATTCCTGTTCTAAGTTTTTCTGTATCTTTCTAAATCAAATTTTAGAGCGAGCTATCATATAGAGGATAATGTTATAAGGCCAAAAAAAAAATCATAAAGCTAGAAATGACATCAGAAATCTTGATATTCAGAGCACAGCTTTCTGTATCACCAAATGCCTACTTTCATTTTATACATTAGGACATTTTATTTTGTTTTATATAATGAATTTATTTGATAAGACTCTCAGTATATTCATGACAATGGTTTTACCTGAACTTGGGAATAAGACTATTGATTCTATCCCCAATTTGGAAATAATTGAGGCATTAAAACAACATGAAATTAAGGAAAATATTAGGAGCAATAGATGCTGTATAGTAAAATATTTAAAAATTACTTTGAGTTATAGGGTAGAGCCAAGCCTGTCTAGGACCTCGTTTTTTCTTCAATGTTCCAAATTCATTACTGAAGTTCAGGAAGTTGGATTATGAATACACAGGCCCAAATTCTAGGGAATACATAAAAATTAAAGAACTCCTTGCTTTAAGATTTACTTTGTAATGTATTTTCCACATAAATATTCTTAAAAATTTAAATGAGAGTTTTACTTGTTTTTGCATATTTCAAAATTGATTTTAGTTACCAACCCAAAATCATACTCAAAATTGTCATTCTTAATATTAATATTTACTTTTCTTCTTTGACATGTAGTTTTGTTTTTTGTGAGTTAAAGAAAGCTTACTGTTGCTTAACTTTGCATGCTTTCATGGGTCAGATTGCTAACATACAAATTAATAAATTTAATTTCTTTATGCTGAGGACTAAATTGTCAACAGCAGCAGCCAAGATAAATCATGTACCTATTGTTTAGATACAACATGAAATAAATAAAGATTGTGATTTTCTCACAGTGAAATATATATATATATATATATATATATATATATAACCATGATTGAGTTCTAGATATCTTAAATGAATAATTATTTTGATAAATTTATACAACATTCAAGGTTAATATTATTTAAATGCACTTGCTTATTCTTTAGCTCTGGAAATATCTCATTGTTATCTATTAACTAAAATATATTTTGCATCCAATATGCTGGTCATCAAAAATACTAATTACTACATATGTGAGATTCACTAAACAAATATAATATCACCTTTAAAGAAACCAGTATTTTTATATCCAGTTTATAAGTGTTAATATTTTAATTGATAAAGATTATAAACACACGTTTTTGTTGAATAATTTATGTGTGATATTCTGGGCCATTTTCTACTTGTTAGTTCATTACCAATATAGCATCTACCTATATATAGCTATTTTTTGATATAAAACACAAATGTATTTTATTCATATCCAAATCCTCAGCTATTCATTTTCCCCCTTTCCCAAAAAATGCTTATTCAGCCCTTTTAACCCACCTACATAATATTTTGGCTTCCTTCTTCTTCCTTTTCTTCCCATTATTTCTTCCCTACTTCTGGGCATAGAGCATCTTTCATTTGGCCTGTTGAGGTAGCTTGTTGTCTCTGTTGCAAGACAATTTTCCATCAGTTCTTCACATTTATGCCCATCTGGTAAGCAGCGGTAATTGCAGCCTTTTTTCACAAATACATTTTCAAGGTTATTTGTTTAGTTCATAGTCTTGGAATAAAGAGATAGTGTGTTTTTCCAGATCAAAGAGCAGGTTTATTTATGGTCTAGTACAAAAAAAAGTTAATGTCTCCCTCTGGAGCAAAAGTCAAGTACATTTCCTGGTCCTTATGAAAGATTGCTCCATGAAGCTCTATCTGACCTTTCTTTTCCTAGATAGAGATTAAACAGATATTAAACTCACTCTCTTCTTTGCCACCCTAATATTTAATTCACAACTCTCAAGCAAATTCTAGTTTGAACTATATCTCATTATAAACATTCCTATTGCTTCTAGCACATTTTAAATTTTTTATATTTAGAACTTAACAAATATTTGAAATAAATCTAGATAGCCTGACCCTTATGAACAACAGATTTAAATGGCCTTACATATCAATTAGTTGATATGGTAAAGGAGTCTCTCCTGAGGGCTATAATCCTTCCATGAAATCAATGGCCATTTACCTCACCAAGTTATAACAACTAAAAGGTATTGGACCTGTAATGAACATAGAAGTCCAGTTATCTCTTTGATCTTAAACATTTGTCATGAGAATAGAGCTCATGTTAAGTGTTCTTACCACAAAACAGAACAAAATGTAACAAAACAAACAAAAATCAAAGGTCAAGAGGAAACTTCTGGATATGGTGTATGTTTATTACCTTGACTGTGATGATGGTTTCACAGGTGTATACATATCTCCAAATGCAAAATTGTCAAGTTACATATATTAAATATCTTCACTTTTCATATGTCAGTTATTCCCTTAAAGCTATTAAAATTAATAAATCAAGAAAAAAAGGTATTTCACCAAGCACTGTTATTCTATCACACAGATATAAAGGATTGACAAAAGGCACGGACTCAGATGTATGTACCTTTCCTGCTTCCATTAGTCTGTGACCCTGTCCTTGAAAAGGAAACTTGCATATATAGATTGATGAGGGTAGAGATGAAAAAACAACAACAACAACAATAAAAAAAACAAGATTCTGGGACTGGTCTTGGATTATGCTTAATTCTCATAATCTTTGAATCTTTGTTTTGCTTTTATTTACTGATTATGTTGGACTAGGTTTGAAATACATGTGCAATTGTATTTTTTTCTCTTTTTAACCTAAATTTACTTGCTATTGCTCTTTTTTGATTAAAAATGACAAAAAACTCAGGACCCAACATATAATGTCAATTAAAAGAAGTCATGTTTTGGATAAAGTGGCAACAAGTACCCCAAATTCCAAGCTTTTGTTCTCCACTCTTTTTTTCTCTTCTCCTTCAAATGGCATCTCCATTAAATCCCAGTCTCTGATGAATATGATTTCAAATTCTAATCTGTGAATTTCACTTCAGCTTTAAAATACTTATTCAAAAGTCAAAGAAAGTATTTTGGCGTCTCAATAAGATCGATTTTTTTTTATTTTGTTTTATTTTTCCTCTAATATAACATACAAAACTTCTCTTCAAATGTGTAAGCTTTTTCTTAAAATTTTGCATTATTTATCTAAATTGTCAAAGCAAAATCTGTAACTGCTTGCTAGTGTTGTGAATATGTATGTGTTTGTGAGCTTGTGTGTGTGTGTGTGTGTGTGTTTATAAAATATCTTACTCCTTGGTAATCAATCACATACTAGGTGACTCCACAATAAATTATTTTTCTCTACTCTGTAACCCACTAATGTAGAAGCAGTTATTTAGGATTTGAAAAAGCAACTTGCCACATAGTGAAAAATTTTAAATTATTTTATCTTGAAAGTGCCTTTATAAGGCAGTTTTTATAGTGTGAAAAAGTATAATGTTGCAAGATTTTAAGTGTTTGGCCTTTTCCAGTTCTTAAAAATAGCCTTTAGATTTCCTTTTGACTTTTAAGAATTTACCAAGATGATCTTTTCCCTGAAAACATTCTCTACCAAAAGGTCAAGAAAACTATGGAGATCACTTAAAAAGGTGCTTAATTTTAAGAATTGTTACTGAAAAAAAAAAAAAAAGTTCTATTTAAGATGGTGCACAGTCCTCAATTTATAAGTCGTTGAGACTTTTTCAGAATTATTTGAATATTCTCTCTGTTTTTGTAAAAATAATAAATTTTTTAAATGAAATTTGCTTTTAGAAAGTTCAAAATAAATCAATTCTTCATTTACTGTGAGTTTTTAAAATTCATGTATCACGCCAAACTGTAAAAGAGTTTAAATCTAGTGATCAACTATTTAAAATTGTGATCATACAAAATGATTTTAAAAGTTACTGAAAAGCTCTAAACTATGACCCAACTGGTTCTCATGGTAGAGTGCACAAGCACACATGTTCCAATATCAACCAGTTTTATGGAAACTGGGTCTTTATCTCTCCTTCTGTTTCTTCAGCACATTCAGAGTAGGTTGGGTTGTGCATGTGGATTGCTGGGACGCTTGGAAATCTGTGATAATTCTATTTTTCTTCTTTTGAACTATAGATGGAAGAAACTGAAACTGATTTTCTCTGAGGATTCCTACTCCACAGTACTTTTCTCTTTTTTGTCATCCTCTTCTCTCCTCTATGGCATTATAGGACTCATATACTTGTTAGAATAAGAACTACTGATTATACTTTAATGACAGCCTAAGCATTATTCTTTATACAAAGAAACTATGACCCTCAAATTATGCCCATACACTTGTATAGCATACTATGTTTGTCTTTTCTGGTAGGTAGCATGCTTTCATTATATTGTGTAATGGTCATTTTTCATGCTACATTTTAAAGTCTTAGAGTCCCTGAACTATATAGTTTTTCTATTGCAGCCCCAGGGACCAATTAAATGCCTAAAATATAGTAAGTGCTGAAAATTATTTGTTAGTTCAGTAAATTGTTTATGCTTTTTTATTTGGCCAGAACATAGTCTTCAGACTTCCCTAGGATTCCCTCTTTCTGCAGCTCTCTAAACACTTAATGTTTTATTTATTTATTTATTTGCTTCTCTTAGTCTCCTTTGTTGAGTTCTCATGCTCTGTGCAGACAATTAAATCTAGAATTTATCAATGGCCTCCTTGTCTTAGTCTATCTTTTCTTTTCCTTCTGTACTTTATTCCTAGATGACTCATTCCTAATCTTACTTCAGTCATTATCCATAGGTCCCAGATTCTCAACACACATGTACAACTGCGTATGTATTCATCCACATAGATGTCTTGCAAGGAATTCAAACTTCAAAATGTCAAAACTTATTTTATGATATTTATCTAAAATCTACTCATCATGTCTAATAGCTCATTAAATGAAAGTTCTATTCATTTAATTTTACAAACTGGAAAAATTATTCCATGTGTCTTACGATCTACACTTCTTTAAACTTTACCCTTCCATTTTCACTGATTCCATGCATTTCTCTCTATTCTTATTGAAGTCAAGCTAGAATGAACCATGGCCATCACACCATCTTTGTAACCATATCCATTCTTACTGTAAATATAGTGAGGTTAGGAAGAATGTATCTGCATGCTGGAATTTGAGAGAGATGGGTTGTTAATAGTTCAAGATAAAACTATCAGGCAAGTGATACTGAAGAATACTGAAGAGTGGTCCAAACAATCAACAAAGAAATGTTTATTGAAGGCATACTAGTACAAAGAAGATAGGCTTTTTTTAAGGAATAAGATTGACAAAGTAAAACAAAGAATAATGAAAGCAAATGACTATTACTTGAAGTTAACACATTGAGTGGATTGGTGAATGAAACACAGCAAGAAGCTAGCTTTCAGAGCATATAGTCAAGAGAAGACTGACTTGAAATCATTCTTTTCAGAAAAACTCTGGAGAAGCTTGTAGCAAAGAGATGCCGAGAGCAAAGTTGAACAGTAAGGCAACACTGGTGATTAATTGAAAGTCTATAACAGAACAATTTTTATTCTACTTTAACCCTCCCTTCTCCTAGCACTGGAGTCTTTCTTTTGATCTCTAAGTAAAAGTCTCCAAGGAAACCAAACAAACTACTGCATTGCATGGAGTTTAGTGTGAACACTTCAGAGTAAATCTTTCCCTATTTTGACATCTTGGAGTGTAGGAGTTTGATCCCTGGCCTCCTATCCTAAGACCCTAAAGTTAAAGCAGCTAATGAATGAATATACTCTACAAATGGGCATTCAATATCCAGTTAAATATCTGGTTACCTATTCAGAGTCTACTGGGAGAACAGTCCAGCCTATGTAACAGCAAAGGAAACTCCTGCTTGCTATTATATGAACGAGCCTACTCTTTGATTTTTAAGTATAAATGTCCAAGCAAGCAACAATAGGCACATAAAAAGATACTTACAACAATGAAGAGAATAAAACACAATAAAGAGTGAAAATAACTGAGGAGAATGTTCCCAAAAGCTATTAGTATCTTCAGATATATCTTTCAATGATGAAAGATGAAATCCACTAACAAAATAAGGATAATCCAAAAAAGAAATAAGCAGAGTAAAATAAGTAATATGTGAAATTAGAAATATTTTTTCTGATGTAAAGCACTAATTAGGATGGTTGGAAAGTTGATTTCAAGTCTAAAATATAGGAACCAAGAAAATACATGGGAAAATAAGAGAAAAATAAGTGTCAAAATAAGTGTCATAGATGTATCCGTCTAATTGTTCAATTTTGTTCAGCAAAGGGTGGCGGGGGGAACAAGCAAACAGATAACACGGGAGAGGGAAAATACTAGAAAAACACTAAAAAATAAAAAAGAATAAAGATGTCAGTTTGAAAATGCAAAAAATATATTGAGTAGAATGAATTAATAAAAATACAAATACCTGTGGCATTGCAAAACACCAAAGATAAAATAAATAGACAAATCTAAAATTTATAAAAGATCAGAAATATAATAAAATTAACAAAGATCTGAAAAAGGGAGAGGTATATTACAAAAGAATGAGAATCCACTTGGCATTAGTCTTCACAAATTATTTTTTATTTAGAATTTGAAAACATAAATTATCTCTCTAGTGCACACACATACTGCATTGTAGCTTTGAAATGACTCCAACACTTAACTATGTGAGTGAGGTATGTTTTGCTGTGTTGGAACATGGAAAGCAACCTAACTCCCCATAAGAATATTATGTCACACCTTTTTAAAACACATATGTGAGGTATTGGCCTCAACTACTAGATTCCAAAACACTTATAAATACTCAAGATTTTTTTTTTTATTTCAGCATATTATAGGGGTATAAACATTAAGGTTACATACATTGCCCTTGCCTCCCCTGCCCCCTCGAGTCAGAGCTTCAAGCATGTCCATCCCCCATATGGTGTGCATGGCACTCACTATATACATAAATATCCATCTCTTCCTCCCCTCTCCCACCTGCCCAACACCTGATAAATTTTTTTTAACACTTTGCTTACATTTTATATCTTTGCCTCTCTCTAGGAAGGGTTAGAGCTGTATGTCCTTCCCCCTCCACAATGCTCAAGGTTTTGACACACCATTTAAAACTTAGGCTGTGTCAGGGCTACTCTCAGCTGCTTCTTCCAAGACCTAATGCTCTGGCTGTAGTCGTCATATTCTCTGACAGCCTTCCAGCTGTTTTCTGAAGCTTTACCTGTCAATACTGGCACTGTTCACTGTGTGGAGTGACTTTGCATGTTTTCTGTGTTGGTCATGCTGTCTCATGCAAGAATGTTTCCAAGAAAATTGAGCCTCAAACTTCAACCAGACTTTACATTCATGGAACCCTGCTTCCATCCTAATTGAGCAACTAGACTTTAATAGTGGACTCTAAATGAAATTGAAAATCACTATGTGCTTAATGAACCTTGTCTATCCATGTATTCCCTGTGAGATTTGTTCTCATTATCTCCCCCTTATGAGCTTTGTAGGGGAAAAAATCTCTTTTATAGCAATAAACTATGTGATTCATGAAATTATATTTTGATAATCTCCTTGTTTTAACCACACAACAAATATACACACATATGTGCACATATATACATAATGATATATATTTGGAGATTTAAAGAGTCATAAACTTTTTTTTCTGCTCCACCTTTCTGAATAATTATAGAAATGAGCAAATGAGAAAAGCAACCAAGAAAAAGGGAAATATGAGATCTGGAAAACAGTAAACTAGTAAAGGATTATAAAATAAGAAAATGCAATGGCAAGAATAATTAAAATTTTAAAGCAAGCCTTTTTAATACCTGATTCAGATTAGAGCAGAAAGTAAAAAGTATCAAAAAGAAAGTGAGAATATGAATTTTGTGCTTCAGAAAGTAAAATTGATGATGTAGATAAACTTTAGGATATGATTGAAGGAGCTGAAAAATTTCACTTTAAAATAGGACTCCTTGGTATAAAGTAAATTTTGAAGTAAAGGCCCTTAGAAATCAACAGGCTTTGGAAGGATCTTTTCCTCTTTCTTCATAAAAACCAGAACTTTCAAAAAGAACAATCAATTTCCCTTCCCTCCCCTGTTATCTCAATATATTATAAGAAAGAAGACCAAGAATGCAACTACACCTGGTACAAATCATTTTACATATAATACCTGCCTCTCAAGTTAATTTCCAAAGAAAATAATTTGTAAGTCAATCTTTTTCCCTCATCTATTCATTCTCCCAAGTATCTATTCATTCTCCCTAATAACCATTTATTGCTCCTAAACAGAATTACCTATATTCCTCTTTTCCCACTTCCCTCTAAAACGAGGGTATATAGATTTCTGGACCCCACTTGACATTGGGTAATCACTTTGCAATTCTCCACATGTGTGCAGTAAATAAATCTATTTATCTTATAATATTAATCTGTCTTATGTGAGTTGATCTTTCATCAAGCCTTCCTGGGAAAATGGGACATTTTCCTTTATTTCCACATGACCAAGACATATTTTCTATCAACAACAATCAAAACAGGTAATAAAAACATTAAGAAAAACAAAAATTCAGCAACAAGATAAATAGTACACAAAATAATCATGGCCAAAAAAGAAAAGTAAAATGTGGTATGGTTTTGCATAATTGACAGAATATAAAAGGGCATATGTCATAGATAGCTTGGAACATTCTCTTTTGCTTATAACCAGGATAATGACATTGGGGCTGGGAACAATATTTATATAGTAACAATCATATAATTATTTTCATTTTCATCATCATACAGGCAAAAATCATTTGGAGTTTAATTATGACAACTGTGCATTTTGTAACAGGGGTATGACAGACACTTAAAAGACAAAGTTATTTTTGTCTATGAAAGCATTTTATTAAAAAGATGAAAATCCCAGAGATTATGCATACCTACATAAACAGAGGCAACTATACAAAGCTAGATACTGTACATATTCCCAGCTGGAGATACAAGGTTCCATGGCTCTTGTAACTCCTTAAGTGACCCCAGATGTCAATAATACCATCTGGCCCTATCAAGTATTTTGAGAAGCTCTGCTTTGCCACTCTCAGATTTTTTTTTTTCTAGTTGCCTGGTCTCCCCTGACTGTTCCATTGATTCTGAGCCTGTCTGCTTAAATGTCAGGTAACTAATGCAAACCAAATGTGGCATGTGTGTAAACGCCTAGACTGATACTACATGAATCAAAAACCATTCCCTGGAATCCCTGGCATCCCTGGCTTTATAGTAGAACCAACTTGAGAATAGAATGTGTACCTTGTTTACACTATTATTAATGTGAAAAGTATAATAAAGTTAATTGAATTTGAGAAGTAGAGGTGGGAAGAGAAGTCTAGGATGGTAGTAACCCCATATTATACATTAAGGGGTTAATAAATAGTATCTAAAGCTAAAACAATAAGATATCAATAATGAAATGTATCATGAAGTATTAAAAAGAGTTAAAATAATAGGACAATGCAACTACCAAAAATAGGAGGGAGAGATGGTAGGAGTGACAGTTATGTAAGACAGAAATCTACATGTGCACATTTATTATTGTTGTATTAGTAAACATGTCTGTATTTTAAAAAATCAAGACAGAGATTCATAAACACATTATTTAGAGTAGTGCAAGGTGGCTCATGGGAATGGAAAAATAAATTTAGAAATGGGTGATGATTGATGTCTATTTTAATTTTAGGTCTTTCTAGGTGGATTTTCATATATATATTATATTTTTTCTTATTCTTTTCTTTACGATTAGTAAAGTATAGTAGTGAGAAGGGGGGAAAATAATAGAACACAGAGTTCAATCTGTAACTGACTGTGAACAATCAAGTGAGAGAACTCACTACCTTCAGACCAGCAAAGAGTGGATTTTTTTTACCATGTAATATCATTTAGTTACTTTTTTCAATAATAGTGTGTAACAAACACCCACAAAATCCGTGGCATAAAAACAACACATTTCTTGAAAATATAGCTGCAGTTTTAGCTAGCATGACTTTGCTTTGGGCTCTGAAGCTACTGGTTTTGTGGGGCTCCGTGTATTCTGGTGGCCAAATTCCAGAGTAAGCCTATAGCAGTTGTCTTCTGATGGACAAAGTAGGTGCTCAAGGGAGCAATACTAGTCATATAAGTACAGATCAATTTTCTGCAAACATCATGTCCGCTAATGTTCATGGCCCAAACAAGATAAATGGTCTAGTCCACGTCAAGAGGCTAGAAAGTTTATGTTGCTATGAGACCTTGGCAAGGGTATGAATATGTAATTCATATTTAGGGGAGTGAAAAATCAGGACCAATAATTCAGTTTACTGCACATGCCCATACAATACTTTGAAGTAAAATAATAGTTTTAAAATTTTAAATATATATAAAGAAATACATCTTGTCCTATCATTTCTCTGTCCTTTCAATCCCTTCCTATTTTCATACAAATAAAAACCTCCCCCGAAATTAATATATCCTGAAATACATTGCATAGTGTGGCTTTTATATGTCTGATTTCCTCAGAAGACACCACATTCATTAATCATATCAGATTTCTCCTTAGTCTCTGTATACTTTATGTGCTTTGTCTCTTTAAATATATGCTCTTCATTCTGCCTGTAATGCTGCGTACATATGATTTTGGCTAGTCAATTTTTAACCATTCTCTGAGCATTACTTGGCTTTATATTAATGATTTGTTGTTGTAACAGAGGAAATGGACTGAAAAAATGGCAAAAAAGATGTTTTCTGTCTCTTTAAAACTTCCCCACTTATTTTGGAAACTGAGTCCTGCATTCCTGCCTCAGGGCAAGTGGTCAGTAGGGGGCGGGGGATGTCTTTTGCTCTTTGTGTTACAGAAGATAGCTCAGCTGAACTGTTTGCTAGATCCCAGGTCCTGCACCTGGCTGGTAGAGGGAGATCTGTGTGGGCCTCCCAGGTGGGCAGAGGTCACCGGCTTTGTCATTGGCAGAGTTCGGACAATTAGAATAGTTAAGGACAATAGCCTAGAACTGAGGGCCCTCTCTTTAAAAGCTCTGTATTTCTGCTTACATCCAGGAAATTTGGATTTTGAGATGAGAGTCTGCCATTTTTTCTCCTTTGCTAGCATAGTAAATTTATCTTTCCTTCTCCTCAAACCACTTGATCTTATTCTTCTGATGTGGCTTCAAGGACAAGTGCCGAGCTTTCTGCAACATTGTGGTTGTTGTTTGATTTAATTTTACTTTGTACTTCTCATAGAACTAGACATGATTAAAAATCTTGAAATTATTTGCATAATGGCTTTTCTTCCCCAATAATTTGGTACATAAGGAAATTCCTTTTCCTGGACAACACAACATCATTAGAATCAAGTGTATTGCCTGGCACATATTTATAAAATGAATAGCCTACCAGTATTATCAGTATATGAAATGAATCCATCCCAGACTGGGTAAATCCCATGAAAAAAGATTTTAAATAATTTCCTTGTAGGTGTGTTATTTAAGGAGGCAGCACAATTTACTAATGTTGTTTAATCTGTTTGTTATATTTGCTGTAATTCATGTTTTTAATTCATATAGTAGCAGAACATTTATTAAATTAATTATTAACCATATTCACCTCGCTGATTATTGTGTAAAGTTTGTTGATAGTGCACTGGCTTTAGAAAGATGTTAATGTACATAGAGTATTAATAAAGTAGTATTGATATGCTGAAATATGTAATGTATTAAAAAGTATTGATAATTGTATATAGAGTGCACCTGTTTATCTGTAACTGTTATTTCAACAAATTAAATACAATGAAAACATCTGCATGCTATTTTGTCCCTGTACACAAGGAAACACAGTAAGTCAAAACAGGTTGATTCCAACCCCCACCTACCTACATAATTCACCATCGCATATTCTGAAATTATAATCATGAAACATACATATGTCTATTTTATTACATTACTAACCATTATAAAACTAAATTCAGAATTATATCATTTCTTTTCATTTTGCCATCCATTTAACAAAGATTTATTAAGGACTTATGTGGAAGCTTTGATAAATATTTGTGATTGTGAGTGGAGTAATAAAACAAACAAAATTTATGCCTACAAAGAACTGTTATTCCAGTGGGGAAAAGAGAGAAGAAAATATATATACTCTATAATATCATTCATCAGTACAGATAATTGTTATGAAAATATAAGTTATATTTAGAGCAATGAGAATTATTTTGATAGAGATAAGTGAGAAGACCTGTCTGAGGAGAAGATATTTGAGTGAAGATACATGAATGAAATGAGGAAGTAAGCTATGGGAAAAGCTAGGGGAACGGCACAAGTAAAAATGATGGTGAAACCACATTACGAGACACTGAAGAACTAAGCTTTGTGAATTGACCCAACATAGTCACTAAAGCAATTTATTAAAACTTGATGTTAAATGATCAAAAGCATTAATATACTCTTATATCAAAGTTACTGAATAAATAAAAAATTGTTTCTGTCTTACATAAAACTTTAAATAATTCAAAAACCTTGAAGTGTTATTCACTGCAGTATGAAACATCTGCCATTGTGATCTTCTCCTATATTACTTGGCAAACAATAGAAAAGAGAATGATTTTTGAAAGCGACTTGAAGTTATTAAGAACTAATTAAATTTTAAGGAGAAAAGTCTTTTTTTAAAGCTGAATCATTAGAGTATTAGGTATTTGAAATTGAGTAAATATGAAAATACTACTCAATGAAGCTCAAACAAACCAGAAGCATTATTATGTCTGTTATTATCCCCTGATATTTTCTCACTGACTATACAACTATTCAATTATTGCCACAATAACTGTGTGTACTTACAGAGATGATTCAGTAATTTGTTTGCAGATTTACATTACATTCATTTATATTTAATTGGTTTTTACCTTTGTATGAGAAATTAACTGTGCCACTGACCAATTTGGTGCATTTATAGACACGTTTCAAATGATGAGATTGGAGATTTGAGACTGAAGAGGGAGTGTGAAAGAATAAAAAAAATGAGCATTTATGAGAAAGACATTGTAGAAAGCAAAGAAGCAAAAATTAACCAGGTTCTCATAGATCCAATGTAAATGAATATAAAGAGCCTATTTGGAGCAGGAAACTTCTGTTAGGGATTTGCCAAATTTAAAGTGTGAATGAAATGGGATTAGGCAACTAATAAAACAAATGAAGAGAGAAAAAATAAGCAGATAATAGCAGTATCTTAATTAACATATAAGACAATATAGTGTTTATTGTTTAGGATGATGGACATAACATGTATTCATCCACACTTCCTCACAAGAATGCCATTAAAAAGGTAAAAAAATTGCAAAAATGAAAGTAACAGAAATGGATCATTAATAAGTTAAATATTTCACAAACATTTTGTAAAGTGATAGGCACATAAAAGACTGTGATGGATAAACTCCTGAAACACAGGTCAGGATAAAAAATCTATATGAAAGGGAGGAGCAAATTTGCTCTGCAGAATCTGCAAGAGTCTAGATACTCTGAAACCCTTCACTCCAACAGATGGCAGGAGTGGGATGTAAATCTGAAATCACAATTAAATATAAATAAATCAAACTTTCTCCACCAAACACGCACACATAAAATCAGAAGATGAATTTCCAACAATTCATTGAGGTTCATTTCTTCAGAAGTAAACTCTCTAAGAAGAAATTATGTGGGTAATATAGGAATTAGTTACCCAGGTAAATTAATTCCCAATTTACCTATTTATGGCCCCAAGCCTAATATTTATTTCCTTAATTTATAGAAAAACATATCGTATGCTGAAGTACAATTGGCTATACCAGTTTCATCGTTAATTATGATAGGATAATCAAGCACTACAAGGAACCAGAGAAAAGCCTGCAACATGAAGAGAAAAAGCAAAATGAATACATGAAAGAAATTACTCCTTCAAAAATATGAATTATTCAAAGAACACTAGGGGAACAATAAAATAAATGTAAAAAAAGTCTGATTATCATCTCAGATTTTTTGTTGGTTTGTTTTCATACTACATCCACTGAAGAAATTTCTGTGCAAAGGACAAGAAATGGAAAATTAAAAGAGAAAGGCTGCTGAAAATAACCAAAAACTTAAAGGAATAAAACAGAGATAAAAAATTAGTTAAAGGTAAGATACAAAGATTCAGTTCAAAAGATACAACTCCTCACAGATAAGAGTAAATAAAAGGATAAAATTATTAAAGAATAGCAACGAGAAAGAATGACTTCAAATTAAAGACCTGAACTTAAAAAAAAAAAAAAAAGCCACTGTGTGTCCCTTACAATGAAATGAAAGAAAACCACTCAATCCTGGGCATCCTTGTTTAAAAGTAATCATTAATAAAGAGGTAAAAAATAAAAAATAAAAACAAATATCCATGAAAGGATATATCAGTTATACTAATTAGAAGAACACAATGGATCAATGCATTAGTATTTTAGAGAAAACATTTTTTTTCCAACTTGGATTCCATATCAAGTAAGATAGAGAAGTTTTCAGCATTATGTAAAGATATTTTATGACATGGAGTAATTTAAAATTTTATTTTTTACTTGCCTATTTTAGAAAATTTAATTGAGAAACTTCCCAGGAAACAAGAGTATATCAAACGAAAGCAAGAGACAGGATACAAGAACTAATGATTCCAATTTAAGAGATAAATGAAGAAAAATTAAAGTGAAACAATAGGGTTGGAATTTCATGTACTTTATCTCCTTCTGAAATAATAGAAACAAATTTTTATTGAAATCTAGAATGATTAAACAAAGAAATAACATATTATTGGAATCTCCAAGTAAAATAAACATCCTACTAAACAGTTATACTTGTGATATATTACTTAGTAAAATTATTTCCTTGCCATACCAATTTACAATTGATTAATTTCAACTTTTAAAATAAAATTCTAGCCAACCTTTAAAAATATCCTTAATTATAGATACAAAATTATATGATATCAGTCTTAAAAGGAGGAAAATAGCATACAGAATACAGAAGTTGGTGGTGGAGTATCGCTGAAAAAAACAAAAGAACTAAATATTTTATATTTCAAAGTACAGACTTGAGAGAAAGTATCTATGACCAGTGAAATAATTAGTAACAAAACTAGAGTAAACATGAAAAGGTTAAAAGCAGGGATATAAAGTAATATTTTAAGTGTATGGTAAGAGAAGGATAAAAAGTATAAAAGCGGTCAGTGTAAGTCAATATCATATCAGAAAGTTAGTAATATTTTAAATTGCAAAACATAAGGGAGGCTAGTGTTACAGTTAAAATAGTTTAACAAGAATAAAACCTTTTTCCCCAAATTTTTATCCATGTATTATCTTGCTAAAATTTAAACAAATTAAAAAAGTACATTAAAAATATTTCATAAAAAATCTAATATAGCTGAGAAATCCAAACTCAATTGTTGCATAATAAATAAATTTTCATGCACCTAGATTCTTTGCATTTATTCTTTGTTTTTAAACTTGAAAATATGGACGTGAGCTAAAATCAACTGTCATGTTAAGAAAAAATTTGGCTGTATTGAATTAATAACAAAGTAGCTTACTTACATGGTTGTCAACTTGGTTGAGACTAGATGATTGACTTTATGTGGAACTCAAGCTCTTTAAGATATACTACCTTGCATAATCTTTTGTATAGTCTTGAATAACTGATACAATAAATAACAGTAAAAGGGAATTGAAAAAAATTATAGTGTTTAGATATGGGTGGGTAAAAAACAACACTAAGGAAGCTGATCTGAATAACATACTTTATTTCAAGTAAAGCTATTCTGTAAGTGAATAAGTTTTCAAAAATGTATAAAATATCTTTTAAAATATTGTTATATTTGCTTATTTTCTTGAGTTCTATGTCAAAACAAGGTACCTGCGTATTATTAAACTTAGTTTGTTTTGAAAATTATAAAGTTTGCTACATTTTAATATTAAACAAAGTGGTTTTCTCACCCTTCACAAGCAATTACTTTTCATGAGTCAACATAGTTTTTTGATTTAGTATGTCAGAAAAACTTCTAAAGTTTCTCTTCCTGTAATAAATGGGATATTCAGGTTCTAATTTCCATAAAAATAGATTTTAGAAAATAATTCTGGGATTTTTTGGATTTTCTAGCAAAGCATTGTAATTATCTCATACATCAACTATAACTAGTGCTTATTACACATTCCAGTTGTAATTATTTGCTAATATTGTTGATACTCAAAGAATACTTATGATGTATTTGTAGTTTACCTTTAATGATGAGTTCAGAGCCCTAAACTTTTAAAAAATCTTGATAAATATTTGTACAGAAAACATGATGATTCTAAATCAGAATTTACGTAATTGCATAATAATTTAATTGATTCATTTTTATTTTGATCCTGGAAGGGCACTAGGTATTGACCTCTCGGGATGTGAAATTCAGAAGAATCTTCCCTGTTCTGCTTCACATTCTTTGAATTTCCTGCTATACCCTTGACCGCTCCTCAAACTATCTGAACTGACACTTAAAAGTGCTGCTCTTACTGTGTCAATGAGAAAGCTTGGATCCAGAGAGAAAAAAATAACTTCACTTCTTAAACCTAATAAAGTATTTAATAAGTAATGAATAAAAATGGGCCCAAATATAAAATCTAATGCAATCCTTCACCATCTTTTAAGAATTTAAAACATACTTATAAGCTATGAATATGATCATTCTACATATTTTGTAAATTCAGGTTTGATGTGCTCTATCTCAATGATATGTAAAGTTGTAAATTTGTGAAAATGAAATATAAAAATATCCATCTTACCTTTGATCAGTATAGTGATCTATTTGTGATATTTTTAAAAATTACACTTATATTTTCAAAGATATGCTGTGTAATTCTGGACTGGTTAATGATTAACATATAACATAAAATGTAAATGTTACTACAAAACCAGTAAAATGATATCCCCTTATAAGTTGTGGAAATAAACTAGGTTGTCTAAGCCATAATTGCTTTAAGCAGTTTTAAGCAATATTATTAGAGACTTCGACAACAAGGGGTCAAATTAAAAATATTGTTGATATATTTTTTCTTTCTATATCTCCCTCTCATAGATTCAGAAAAAGTAGTAGTTGATTTAAAGAATCTGAGATACCCTGTAATAGAAAACTGCTTACATTGTAGTGTTAATCATTAAAAAATAAAAAATAAGACACTTACTTTGGAAATGACATTTTTTTTAAAGCTTACGTAGTAATGTTACTTAGAATAAATTTCCCTTAGTGTTAATTGAAGCAATGTGGGAATTGAGTATAGTAAATGAGTGCAAAAATCTATGGAATTTCATCTCCTCTTTCGTAAGATATAGGACGTCAATTTTAAATGAGTGATTTAAATGAGTGATTTAGTAGTATAACACATAGAAAAAACTTTGAATCCATGCAAGCTACTCTTAGCCGATGGTTCCTGATCTGATATAACTATTGCACCAGCTTTATTTTCACAACTCAGTGATTAATTGCATTAGATAAACTTTAACTTCTAATGCACTCTTAAGCTCCATCATCTACTTTGTTCATTAAGACCTGTGACGTTTATTATACACAATCTTATAACTATATGATAATCAGTTGTTTCTGGTGGCCCAGATCATAATATCTTACTTTAAACATTAAGTATTTTGGATTATCCTTAAATATTGTACTTAATTTTGTGCTTAAAAGGTCTCAATGTAGGATGATAACATTCCTTGGCTTATCTTTTTTTTTTCATTTCTTCTTCTCATCTATTACCTCAAGCCATCAAAAAAGCAAATCATGTATTGCATCATTTGATGAGAACATATATTCAATATTCTAACATGCATATGAAATAGGCAGACATTTATTTGTAATTTCAAGTTCAAATATTTTACTAAATTTCCATGTTATAAAATTAACCCTACATTATATTATAGGTGGATCTCACAATGTATATATATAAAATTCTGCTTTGACTAGTTTTCTGGCACATCGATAACATAACCCTCTTTTAATTTATTTTAAATTAGATATTCACAAAAAATTTATGCATTAAGAAAAACATACTTTGTGGTTAAGGCATAAGTTTTAAAATAATTAGTAAAATATTCATTGCTGTTAGATGTTAAAACTAATTTAACATCTATTTTTCTGGATTTAGATTCTTACGAAGGATGTAAAGATCTCTCCAGTACATTTTTGAAAGCACAGGGGTTTAAAGATTAAGAATATATGTTTTCTTGTTAAATTCTTTGAAAATCACAATAAAAGGCTATCCTTTCAATAAATTTGTATAGATTTTTGAATAGAAGGCAGACACCCAAAACCTAATCTGTGCCTTGATGAGGATCTTATAGAAATGAAATTTTTATCAAAAAAGATTAAATTTTTTAGAAAATATCAGAGGTCATTATACAGGAGGCTTTTTGCGTGTGAGTGATTGCTTTTTGCAATACCTTAGAACCCCTTGAGCAAAAGCAAAGTTAAAAGCTTAAGTCTAGACATGAGATCATCATTCTTGAGTATAACATTCTATGGGAAAAAAAAGTGATATCTAGGTAATTAAAACATAGGTACATATTGATAGAGATTTCCACTGAAAACTTACTTATTTTTGCTTGAATTCATCATGTTTTCTGAATCCAAGGATTCATGTCTTTAGACCAACATGGAAAAATCATGGGCTTTTATCTTTCAAATAATAATTATCCTAAATCTTCTCTGTTCATGACTTCTAGGATCCTATTAAATTTATATTGACCCCTCTCACAGCTTTGAAAGCCTATTTATGTTGTCTTACCTCCAGGATCAACATGAATAAATTGTTTTGTCTCCTTTCATGGGAGCCAGTTCTGCTGTGCCTTTGCCAAGATTAAAAAGGCCTGAGCCTGGTAATTATGGCAAATTAGCAGCTGCAGAAACAGTGAAACCTCACTAAATAAAACCTCACTGTGTGCTATTCTGAAAAGCATTTGAAACAACTGGGGCTTTTTCTTTTTCTTTTTTTTTTTTCTTTTTTCAGGTAAACAGAAAACTCACTTCCATTTGACTATTAAAAGAAAAGTATATTTATTCCATAGGTTATATAATTTCATAGTTTATATATTCCACAACTGGGTCCTTGCCATTGACTTTATTTTTTCTCATATTGCCCATTTTTAGGTACAGCTTTTTCTTTATGCTTTCATATGTCATCAGACCTCATCATCTCTACATCTTTTAATTCTTCATCTTTTAACTTAATTCACTGACATGGTGACATAGTAAAAAGATATTGGCAAGAAGGTAGGACTACATCTTCCCAGGTTAGATCCTAGCCAACAAAAGAAAATAAAAAGGAAGGAAAGAAAAGAAAAGGAGAGAATTTTTATTTTGTTTAAGTTTCTTCTTACAAGATTTTATGCATATCCAAGAGAGGTTTTGATTGAAATATCTGAAGGGTTATGTTTCGATTGATGTGAATCAATGTGGCCAGAGTGGATCTAATTGCACTGTTTGGACAAACGTGTCACATACCCACTCATGAACCAACCACTGTGGCTACAGAGTATTTATGCTCTCTTACCCAGGGCAGGGTAGCATACAGTAAAATTGGTGCCACAGGTGCAGCATCATTTGGAATGCATGTACCCGAAGTGTGCAAAATGTAGTTCCCCAAAGACATTTCAGCCACTCTTACCAGTAGAAAATCGAATGGGTGTTGGATGAGCAACATCAGCATATATGATCACCTTAGTAAGATAGCGAAGCAATTGATCAGAAGCCACTAGTCCAAATTCCCAATTCCATTAACATGTATTATACATATTAATGAAATTCAAAATTGCCTAAATGTGAAGTTAATATATTTATTATATGTCATATTGGATTATTGCTTATAATGGGTTTCATTACTCTTTGCTAAATATTGAATTTTTCTTCCTGTTGTGCCCTCTCTGAAGCAGTATTATATAGCCCTGCCCTGGAGACCGCAGGGTTGACCTGGTTTGGACAGTGAAATGTGAGTAGAGGTGCCATATGTCACTTCTTGGTAGAAGCCACTGCATGATTTTCCATGTATATTTTCTCTCACCCACAATGACTTCAAATGTACCCAGATAGAGTTTAGGTACTAGGATAAAGCCACAGTGCAGTGAGATGAAGCTAATATGCACAAACATGACGTTTGAGTAAGAAATAAACGTGTTCATATAAGGCACTAAGAGTTTGAGGTTATTTGTTTTTGCAGTGTATCAGTACAAACCCTGACTGACACAATATTCTTTATTTTAAAAATATTTATCAAGAACTTTTATGATCAAAACAAGCAAAAAGACAAAATTATTAGCCTACTATAGAGTTTTTAAAGCACTCTCATCAATTTTTGGGGAGGAGGTGGTGGCAAATTAACATATGCTCATTTTAGATTATTTGAAAAGACAGATACAAATGCAAAAGGAAATAGACATTATCTCTTTTTCTGTTTCTTAAATTATCTGAGAAAACTATCATGGAAAATATCTTTGAGGACAGGTTTTATTAGCCTGAAACCAAAAATAATGTCACATTTCTATAGATACACACATCTGTACTATGCAAACCTCTACCCTCCTCGACTACAGAAGATTATTTTATCTCATTAACCTTGAGAACCCTCAAGGACTACTCATGCTTGATATTCCATTATATTAAATAAATGAGTCCTTGCCATATATTATATTATTTTTCTTTTTACATCATTATCTAGTCCACTCAGGTAGCTGCTACTGCCTGTGATTTTTTTATGTTTCTTTTTTTTATTTCAGCATATTACAGGGGTTTAAAGGTTTAGGTTACATATATTGCCTTTGCCCCACCCTAGTCAGAGCTTCAAGCATGTCCACCCTCATTAGATGTGCCCATTAGGTGTGCCTGTGATTTTTATATTAAGCATGAATAAAGGTTCATAACCTATTACCCTACTACATAGAGATGAGACTGTTTGATTTGGAAAAACAATGTTTTTTAAAGATTGGGAGGTAAAGGAGAAAATTTAAACAGAGATAATGTAGAACATCCCAGTTCAATTGATTACTAACAGATAAATTTAACCCAAGTCCTTCTCTATTCAAGGTTGGACTTAATTGTGTGCAACTAATGTTCAAATATAAATATTTTTTCTGTTTTCTGGACCCCAAAAGGTTCTTCTCTAAATAATCAATAAAAATGACAACATATATTTCCAAGCTAAATGTATTATTTTCTCCACTTTTATTAAACAAGTTTTTGCCATGTATCTGAGAATCTAGTCTTAGAAAATATTCTGGCAAAAAAAAGAAAAACAAACAAAAAACCTTCAGGAATGAAATACATGTAAATGTATTAATTTTTCTAAGCCTATTCTGATTTTCAATATTCATTTATTTTTAATAGTAGAAAACAAAAATTATTCATTTCTATAAATAATTGATTAGTTTTGTACTTTCTAAGATATTTCATGTTTAATCAATTTCAGGTTTCCACTCACTGCCTTGTCTTCCCAAGGATGACATATACAGCAGAGCTAAGTGAATTCCATATATCAGTGGGGAGTGAGTATCTGATCCCAAGCCATCTTTTGTTGTTTTCTCCCAGTCCCTGGTCATTGATCTTTTTTTTTTTTTTTTTTTTTTGAGACACAGTCTCGCTTTGTTGCCCAGGCTAGAGTGAGTGCCATGGTGTCAGCCTAGCTCACAGCAACCTCAAACTCCTGGGCTCAAGCAATCCTACTGCCTCAGCCTCCCAGTAGCTAGGACTACAGGCATGCGCCACCATGCCCGACTAATTTTTTCTATATATATATTAGTTGGCCAATTAATTTCTTTGTATTTATAGTAGAGACGGGGTCTCGCTCTTGCTCAGGCTGGTTTCCAACTCCTGACCTTGAGCAATCCACCCGCCTCGGCCTCCCAGAGTGCTAGAATTACAGGCGTGAGCCACCGCGCTCAGCCCTCCTGGTCATTGATCTTAAGCTCTTATTTTATCCTTATATTTTTATTAATACATTTGTAGACACCCTTCTCAGTCAGTCTTCACTCTTCTTGAAACATTTTGATGCTCTCTCATACTTTTCTCTGCAGAGAGGAGACTCAGGTGATCATCTTGGCACAGTAAACTTCCTTGAGATATCTGTAGTTTCTTCACGCTTCAACAGGGGAAAAAAAAGGCAAAGTCATCTACTTGAACTTGAATCTTTTACTGGGCTTTGTGTTACAGACTTCTTTTTTTTTTTCTCCACTGGGACTTGGGACCTCTATAAGGACCAATGGCAAAACAAGTTTTCTTCTATTGCTTTCTTTTCTAGATCTGCGTCATCTGCTAGATAACAATTATATAACACAGAGGATGAAGTGCTACAGTCTCCCATTTGTTCTCTTACCAACTTGTTGTTAGGGTTTAGCAGACTTTGCCTCATTTATATCTTAGACCTTAAACTCAAATTTCCTTGTTAGTGATACACAGGATGAAATATTTATAATAAAGTATAAAAATATCATGAATATATCATTAATTTACTTAGAAAACATGCAAAACTCAGAGTGATATGTAAATGGATAAACTGTGGTAAAACAAGTAGAGTAAAATATTAGTAGTAAAATCTAGAACAGTATGCAGATGCTCCTTGTAAACTATATTCAACATTGCTGTATATTTGTAATTTTAAAAAAATTTGGAAAATTTTTCCAAATCATTGTCTATTTCATGAGTTTCATGACTATTTTGGTACATAAAACATATGAATAATTTGAATCCTTAATGTCTGACTTCTGAGAATGCATTGGCTTCCTGAGGCAATACATGCCTTTAACTTAATAGGCAAAAGTCACAGTATAATAAGAAAAGGTGCGAAAAGGAACTGAGTAGAAATGTGTTTAATATGTTAAAATTGTATTGTGATATATATGAATTTTTTTATAAATATGTCATATAGATGATATCTGATTTTTCAAAAGTTAAGGAAACCACACTATGAATAGCTGAGATTTCTGTTTCCTATGTTTGGTTTGTGTTTTACCACCGATCTCTACGCCATGAAAATATGTCCATACCTTGAAATTCATAAGAGTAGATGATATTTCTTTGATGCAGAACATTCTATAGCTTGAACATCTCAAAAATTGTTTTGATACTCCTGTTTTTTACATGCAAGATATTTCCAAATCACTTTTATAAATAATAATTTAACACATTAACTGCCATGTGAGTTGTATTTTACTCATGCTAGTTTTGAGCCTGGGGCCTTGCGAAGCATATATAACTCACATATCTCTTTACCTTGGGAGCTGCATGGTGCTCTGGCAACTCATGGTGTCATGTTATGTGATGAGTGATCCCCTCTGCAAAACCTTGCAGTTGGTTCATGAAAATCTTTCTTGATGTTCTTATTATTACAACTAATACTGACAATTTAATTGCATATGACTCATGCACAGAAAATAATAAAAATAACAAAAATTTTCAATAAATTAGAAAGAATTGTTTTGTTTTCAAAATATTTACTCTATTTTTGTAATAAAATACTGTAGCCCTAAGAAAAACATTCTAGTGTGGCAATGTGTTAAAAAGATAATTATAATGATAGCTATAAGAACACCCCAATTTATTTCTTAAGGTTAGAATGCTAAAAAGTTAATTGAGTGAAACAATATGGATATGTTTAAGATTTTTGTTATGTACTGCAATATTACTCTCCCAGAGGTTTTACACCTATCCACTCACAAAGAGGATATGAGTGTCTGTGTCAGCATATTTCTTCAGCAATATAAGTGACAAATTTTCATAATTCATAGGCAAAATGATTAATTATAAAATATATTTTTTTATTTTAGCAATGTTAAACAATATACTATATATATCTGTATGTATTATTTGCCAATTTTCTATTCATGTCCTTTGCTCAATTTTTAATTTAATCATTCTATTATTAGTTTGTTAAAACAATTTATATAGGAGATGTTTTCCATATTTAAATTATTTATGATATGAATTTACTTTCTTTTTTTTATTTTTTATTTTTTTTTCTTTCAGCATATTATGGGGATACAAATGTTTAAGTTACGTATATTGCCTTTGCCCAACCTGAGTCAGAGCTTCAAGTGTGTCCATCTTCCAGACAGTGCATACCACACCATTAGGTGTGAATATATCCATCCTCTCCTCCCCACTCCCACCTGCCTAATACCAGTGAATGTTACTACTATAAGTGCACTTAAGTGTTGGTCAGTTAAGTCAGTTAATATCAATTTGATGGTGAGAAAATATGGTGCTTGTTTTTCCATTCTTGTGTACTTTATTTAGTAGAATGGGCTCTAGCGCTAGCCAGGATTTCTCAATAGTTGTTTGCCTTTAATTGCTTGTGTTATTTTGAGGACTGTAGAATCTTTTAATTTATAACTATACAAATCTATCAAACTTACATTTATATTTATTTCTAAGTATTTGTTCACAGTGATAGTTTTGTTTCATTGACTCAAATAAATATTCAACTGTAGTGTCTGGTTCTTTTACAGCTTCATATATTATATATATATCATGAGTGTATATTTAGAAATTATATCAATGATATATTGCCTATCTATGAGTCAAAAAAATTTTTTTCTAAATAGTTAATCAATTGTCATATTTCCTTTGGTAAAAACCTTCTTTACTACTTTATGACACATATCCATTTTGGAATAATTTTTGTCATCTCTTTTATGAAATTTTGTCACCTCTTTTATGAAACACATTTAGATATTTAGATTCATTTCTGATATCTCTTGGAAGTCATTATTAACAGCCATGACCAGAAAAGACATGTAATGGGCATTATTCTTATGTACTTTTATAGTATTTTGATATTATCTTTATGTGGAAAACTGACAATGTGGTATATTAACCTCTTGATAATGTAATTTTTTCCAAAATTTATTGTAGATACATAAATGAATATTCAAAAACTGTAATTTTTTATTTTCAATGATAGTTTGGAAGTTAAGGACTAGAATTCTGGAAAGAGGACTACGTTTTTGTTGTGCCGTTTCTCTTTTAACTTCTCATTAGGGTTAAATAGTCATATGAGTCAGAATTTGTTTTTTTCTCAGACTACAAAACTGTCATATATTAGTATTTACATATTAACTCTTTTCCATATCATTTTTTACATAAGAACCCAGAGTGATAAAAACACTTCAGACTATCTGAAGTCTTTACAATAAGACACAGAAGGGAGAATGCAGAGAGCATGGCAAGAGTCACATGCTTGCCTTTCTTGGGTTCTTCCTGGAGTCCATGCCTCAATTTCACTCATGTTTTACTGGCCAAAATAAAAATCACAGCCTCAGCCAACATCAAAGCAAAAGATATGTGCAACCTCCCCACATAAATTAAAATAGTAGAACCACTTCAGGTATTAAAGTTAAATAAAGTAGACTTGGGTAATCTACACATGTGTAACCATCAATGACGCTGAAATATATTTGTTAAAAGAGATGCCAAATACAGATGATCTTACAGGTGTGTACTTTACATATCTTGGTGAGTGTCTTTTTTTTAACTTTAAATATGCCTCTCATGTCTATGAATATTTCAAACACATTATATGAATAAAACATAGTTGATAAAATAAAACAAATATATCACAAAAATGTAAGATTATACAAAATTTCTTATCACAATGATAACACATTAATCCATCAGCATCATAAAAGAATGATACAGCATGAACACGATAGATTTATTATAGGTTTATCAATGGATACATGCCTGGCCTTTTAATAATGAGATTTAATATGAAAGGGTAGTACTAGTCTTTTTTGTTTTTCTCAAAATAAAATTTATTGAAGCACAACATACAGGCTAGTATGCATATCACATGTATACAGCTCAATGAATTTTCACAAAGTGAACAAACCTGTATTCACTTAGATCAAGATATAGAACAACTCAGCATCCCAGAAGGATTTCCTCAAGTACCACACCAATCAAGCCCACCCGAGACATAGCAGTTAATATTTTTTCTGCTGTGTGCATACAGCCATGAGTGGATTTGCTGTGTTCTTCTATATGCATATGTTCAGTTTACAAAGGTAATGCCAAAGTGGTTTTACTTTGGTAATGCCAAAGTGGTTCCATTATGTGTCTTTGCATGTGTACTACGTTTTAGATTCCCTACATTGTAAAGTACCATTCAAAGATTTTTTCTGGGTGTTTCTTGCTTTTCCTATTGATGTATTGATTTGTATATATTTGAAACATAAATTAATTTTTTTCATAGAAAAGTAATAATTTCTTTTCCTACTTTACGGCTTGAAATTTTTTCTATAAATAAATGTTTTAATGAGCAGTCTTTCCTTTATGGTCAATGATGTTCATACCTGGCTTATAATATCTTTGCCTACTTTAAGGCATGCAGAATGAAGACAGTACAAATACACACAATTTTAAGAGTAATTATCTGTGATGATTATCTGTGATATTATAAATTGTTATAATTTTCTTTTTGATTATTTCTATTTTGCATTATTTATACAAGCATATGTTCCTGTTCTAATTAAAATGAAAGAGAAAATCTCTTTAAGGGATAGTGACACTATTCTTTCTTTCTTTCTCAGAATTTCACCTGAATACATTATTAAATATAGATGCTATATGTCATACAATCTAAATGGAAAGCAAAGTTGCTGTCTAGCATTCTTCCTGGGTTTACTAAGAGGTAGCCACATTGATCCTTAAGCTATTTCTCCTACTATGTCCCTCAAAGTTAACTTATTTGTCAAAGGTTACATAGTAAGTGGCAAGGAGGGGATTTTAATTAAGTCTGGGAAATAGCCATACTCAAGATATATAATACTACCCAACAATATTTCATATAAAATAGTGTTTCAAAAAAGTATCTCAATACAAAAGTTTGTAGCCAAATAAGTAGTTTTCATAAAAATTGTCAACAAATATCTAAATAATGAAGTAGTAAAAAAATAAACAATTCATAGTATTAACAACAGTAGCCAAATACAACTATATGTTAACCTAGGATGTGACCAAATGAAGAAGGAAAACATTTACCAAGCAACATGAAATGAAGATTTGAAAATAATTTCCCTTTTTCATTTTCAGACTGGCAAGCCATAAGGGCATGAACTTCTGTCTTCTCTCACACACTTTCGATAGATGTACCAGTGGTCAAGCACATAGAGAAAACATTAAGAAATTGAAAGAATATTATGTTCCTGAATTAGACGACAAAATATTATAAAAATGTTAATTTCCTATAAAATTCCATACAAACTTAAATTCATTCCATTTGAAACTTTGATGTAAAAACTGAAACTTTACAAAATTATTCTGATATCATCTGGAAGAATAAATGGTTGAAACAAAGCTAAGGAAAAATTAAAAAATAATAATTGAAAGGAATTGATCTACCACACACTATTTTCACTGGTTATAAGGCAGTAGTCCCCAACCTTTTTGACATTAGGAGCCAGTTTCATGGAAGACATTTTTTCCAGGGACCAGGTGGGGGGGATGGTTTGGGGATGATTCAAGCACGTTACCTTTATTGTGAACTTTTTTCTATTATTTTTACATTGTAATATATAATGAAATAATTATACAAGTCGCCATAATGCAGAAGCAGTGGGATCCATGAGTTTGTTTTCCTGCAACCAGATGGTTCTATCTAGGGGTGATGGGAGACAGTGACACCCAAAATGTATTGCTTATGACCAGTCTACTCTATAATCTCATTTTAGTTGCTGTCATTGCAGAAAACCCTATTTGACAAAGATGGGATATTGGAAATGGATGCAGGCTTTTCAGTGCTTTTGGGGCATTCTCAGAATATTCCACCTTGACTTTAATCCAGAATGTATAGAAATTTGAAATTGTCTCAAACATAGTTTTAAGGCCACCATCATTTGCAATCTAAAGCAGTTCATCCTCTTCTAGCATGGATAATGTCAATTCACCTGGCTTATTCACAAATGGGTCATGGATCTATTCCTTCCTAGTCCCAGGGTCTTCTGCATTTAGGAAGTAATGCTCAAACTCTTTTGAAAGCTGAGATATGTGATTATGCACCAGCAGGGAGAAAGAAGGCCCTGGCTCAGTCTCTTTGAAAATCTCTGCTAATGTTTGAAACATGTCAAAAATCCCAATGTTCACTCATCACCTCCTTAATTCCAGTTTGGCTTTGAATGCAGCCATTTTGTCTGCCAGCTTTAACACAGTTAGCATTCTCACTTGAAGTGACAGATTGAATTCTTGAGCAGGTTGAATATGTCACACAAGTAAGCAGGTTTTGTGACCCATTCTGTGTCACTGAAATGTGCTGCCAGTGGTGACTGTTTTTCTACAACACATCTCTGGCATGGCTTTCAGAACTCAAAAATTCTGGCCAGTGATCTACCTTTAGAAATCCATCTCACTTCTATGTGTAAGAGAAGACATGCAGGCTCTACATCCATCTCTTAATACAGCTGTGGAAACAGATGTCAGTTAAGGGCATGTACTTTAATGTGGTTGATAATTTTAATCACATCCTGTAAAACATTGTTTAGTTTAGGCAACATTTTTGGGCTAGCCAGAATTTCTCTATGGATGACGCAGTGTGTAGAATCACATTCATAAGTGACCTGTTTGACCCAAGTAGTGAAGCCAGAAAGCTCTCCAGTCATGGCAGCCACTCAGTCCATATATATATACCAACACAAAATGACCAATTCTGTTTTCCTGATATGCAATTGTTCAAAGGCTTGAATAGTTCTGCAGCTGTGGTGTTGTCAATGAAAGTGCACATAACATATCCTCATGCACATCCTCCTGAAAAATACATTCACAAAAACAAGCATTGTTGCCTTGTTGTCAACATCAGTAGACTCGTCAACCTGGATTGAATACCATGATGACTCATTATTTCTCACTAACAATTGTACCTAAGTATCCTCTGCTGTTTCATAAATTCATCTAGTTATGGTGCTGTCCAAAAGAGGAGCATATGCCACCTTTTCAGCTCTAACCTATCCTAAAAGTTAATGGCAAATGTCCTTAGCAGCAGGCAGGATCAACTTTTACCAATAGTAAAGGGCTTCTTAGCTTTAGCAATGTGGTTAGCAGCTAAGAATGACGATCTCAGTGCAGACACATTCAATGAGATGGTGACCTTTAGTAATTGCTTCTCCTTTTCTTATTCATTCTATTCTTTTGAAAAACTCCAAAGGCTTGCCTTTTAATGCAGGGTGCTTGGTCTTCATGTCTCAAAGCAGTTGTGAAGGTTTCATGGCTTCATTGGATTGCCTGTTGCCACGTGTTATACAAAGCAGGCTTGGAGAATGTGAATGACCTGTTACAATTAATCCATAATTTAAGTATGGCTCTTGCTATTTTATTTTAAATGCAGCTTAAATTTTGTTGGCAGTCTTAGACCCTTCTGCTGTCTCATCTCTGGGTTTTCCCCCTTTTCAAAGAAGCTCTTCAGCAATGTTTATTTTTTATTCATTTCTGCTAGGGTTAGCTTGTGGACTTACCAAAATTGTGACTGAGACAAGTGCACAGCAGCAAAAAGAGGCATGGATAGAAGTGGTATATAAAATAATGGGCCAGCCATGCACAAACTAAAATAAGTGTCAGATTCTGACTTAAAACCTGCTACCAGATATAGCTTTACAATTGAGTGAGATGCTTATTTGCCACTGTAAAGTCTGCCATCAGATGCAGCTTAATTGTTACTTGCTACTTACTGATAGGGTTTTGATATGAGTCTGCAAGCAACTGACTTATTATGGCCTCTGTGCAGTCAAACCTCTTTGCTAATGATAGTCTGTGTTTGCAACCTCTCCCCAGCGCTAATGTCCACCTCAGGTCCACCTCCACTCCACCTTAGATAATCAGGCATTAGACTCTCATAAGGAGCACACAACCCAGATGCCTCACATGTGCAGTTTACAATAGAGAGTTCATCTTCCTATGAGAATCTAATGCTGCTGCCGATCTGGCAGGAGGTGGAGCTCAGGCAGTGATTCGAGCATTGGGGAGCAGCTGTAAATACAGATGAAGCTTTGCTCACCATATGTCCCAGTTCTTAACAGGCCATGGACTGGTACTGGTCTGCAGCCCAGGGTTTGGGGACCACAGAGTAATAGGATTTGGGATTCGCAATCTTTTATTTCAGCATTGAAAAAGTGTATCACTTGCTACTGACCTGCATAGTTTCTGATGAAAAATCCACTGTCATTTAAATTGTTTTTCCTTATTAAATAATGCCATTTTTCTCTTGCTACTTTCAAGATAGTTTTCTTTGTCTTAGTTTCCATAAATTTGACTATGATGGCTCTTAGTGTGAATTTCTTTGGGTTTATATTGTGTTAGGTCTCACTCAACTTCTTGATGTATAAGTTTAGGTCTTTCATGAAATTTGGGAAGTTTTCATCATATTTCCTTGTATATATTTGACAAACCCATCATCTTTTTCCTCTCTCTCCAAGGTTACAATGACATGAATCTTATTATATTTCCATTTTTCTCTCAGTCTCTATTTATATATTTTTAAATTCTTCTTTCTCTCAGTTGTTTAGATTGGGTATTTTGTAGTGTGCATTCTTCACATTACATGGATTATTTCCTCTTTATCCTTTTTTACTGTTGAGCACATCTTTTTCTAAAACTTTAGCTATTTTATTTTTCTAAATTTCCATTGGATTCTTCTTTATATCTTTTATTTCTTTGTGTAGATTTCCTATTTTTTCACTTCTTTCAAGTATATGCATAATTGCTCATTGTAGCATCTACAACATAGTGTTGGCATTTGGATCATCTTTCTTATTCAGGTTGAGTTTTTTTCTGGTTCCTGTTATGATGAGTGATTTTTTTGGCTGGATTCTTAATATTATGGGCATTCTATTCTGAGAATCTGCATTTTATTTAAATATCCCATTTTATCAGGCCTCCTATGACATCATGCTGGCATGCAAAAGGGGTGATGTTTCATTTCTGAAGGATGGGGGTAGAAGTCCAAGTTTCTTACTTGAACTCATTATTGCTAGGTAAGGTGATCAACTTGGCTTCCACTAATAAAAATATGGCCCCACATCTTATCCCTTGACATGGTGAGGGGTAGTCCCATTACTGCTGGACATGTTGAAAGCACTACCTCTCTACTAGGTCTTTTCTGACTCTGCCCCAGCCGGGATGGGTAGGAGTGCCTTTTTACTATTACTGCCAGGGGGGAGTGGAACTCTGGTCTCCATGGACACTGAAGGTGAAAGAGGGCTTGTTAGTAACTAGCAGGGATGAGAGTTCAAATTCTTCAATTTGCTTTCTCTGACAGCACAGGTGCCATCCATGTACCAATGTGTTTGTGTGTGTAGGACCAGACTTCTCAGTATTTTACAGTGTTCTGAGAAAGGAAGTCTAGGCTCTCCACTCAGCTTTTCTGGAGGAAGCAGAGCCATTGTTTTTCTGTGGTGTTGACTGAAATACAGTGGTTATTGTTTAAAAGTTTTGTGTCTTGACAGGACTTTTCCTTGACTTAGATATACCAGGCTTTTCATGGGGCTTTTTTTGGTCCATTACTGTGTTTCCAGGTTTCTGTTTTCTCTAGTATCAAGGCTGGAATTTACAGGGCAAGATGAAAACCCAGGGAACTCACTGTTCTTTGTTTCTTGGGTCCTAAGGTCCCTAGCTGGCCAGGTTTCTTCTTTCCACCTTTCAGAGTCTTATGTCTGTTTTACATATAATGTGCATAGTTTTTAGTGGTACTTGGCAGGAAGAATAGGGAAAATTGTGCCTAGTACATTTTTCCAAGGTGAAAATTTACTGTTTTAGTTATTAAACAGAATATTTTAAACATGAAAGATAGTACTGTAACAGTTATGTTATTTTAAAGCATGTTAATATAATGAACACTTGTGAATTCACTGCTCAATTCAAGAGGCAGAAAGTGGTTTATAACTACATACCATAAACCTATGCCCATACCTCCTGCCCCAGGTATTAACAAAATTTTGTCTTTATCAAATTTTTGTATAGTTTTCTCAATATTCAACTAATTTTTTACCTATTCTAAAATGCAATTTTGTTTATATACAAACATAGATATGTCTTTTTTTTAAGCTGATGTGATCGATTCTGCATGTGTTCTGTAATTTGCTTATTAAAGTAATTGTACTTTTTAAAAATTAATTATAACTTCATTTAATTTAAAATTTTCAAGCTCTTCCTGCAAAACATATATTCTTGTATAATAATATTCTTGACAAGATATTTGAAGCTAATTTCTTTTTTTAACTTTGCCTCGTTTGACCTTTTTGAATGTTCAACATTTCTTCAAGATGCACACATAAACCAGATAAAGAATAAGGATGTGTTAGTTTTTGTCCACTTTTCCTCATTTTCTGGCTAAAGCATATTTATCCAGACACAGTGATAGCTTGCTTAATATTATTCACATGTTCATTCACAGACCCATAAATTGTATCCTGAAAGGGGTCATGACACTGATCTTATTCCAAATGTCACTTCTCATTTCAGCATCTCAAACAGTGGGATAAATGGAATAGTTTTGATTTCTCACCTGTCATAGTTTTAATATCAAAGTCGAAGAGCGCATTCTAGTTAATGAGCACAAACTTTAACCAAAGTTCACAAAATTCACAGATGGTATTGTTACTGCTGCTTCTCCATACACTTGTTAGTTCTTTGTTTCTTTAAATAAAAATCTACATTTGCAGGTTATTCAGAACAGAAGTATGCTTCAGAAGCTATGACATAAACTTGCATTTTTTTCAGCATTATTAAAAGTGAAAGGACCTATGAATCTTAATTGGATTTTGATTTAATTATAACATATTATCCATAGTTATTTCAATAACACAGATCATAGTTCTGTAATTTATTAAGCTTTGAAGGTTAGCTAAATTTATAATTCAATTTTTTATGACTAATATTTAGAATTTTGATTATGAATTATACAGAGGTATTGTATCTTATTTTCTCATCTTAAACAGAAATGTAATTTGGAAGAGGTATTAATAAAACAGCAGAAAGACAATATTAAAGATAAAAGTGTCAGCTAATTTTTTCCACTGAAAACTTGTTAAAAAATTCTGTAAATTTCTTTAAGAAATGTGTATGTGTATATATATATATAAGTATATAATATATAATATATGTAATATATATTATGTGTTAGTAAATTTCTAAGCATTTTACAATTATTAACTTAGGTCATCTGCTTAATATTCCTATGAGGTAGTTACTATTAGGATCTCTATATATTTTTTTTTTTTGAGACAGAGTTTCACTTTATTGCCCAGGCTAGAGTGAGTGCCGTGGCGTCAGCCTAGCTCACAGCAACCTCAAACTCCTGGGCTCAAGCAATCCTGCTGCCTCAGCCTCCCAAGTAGCTGGGACTACAGGCATGTGCCACCATGCCCGGCTAATTTTTTCTATATATATTAGTTGGCCAATTAATTTCTTTCTGTTTATAGTAGAGATGGGGTCTCGCTCTTGCTCAGGCTAGTCTCGAACTCCTGAGCTCAAACGATCCACCCACCTCGGCCTCCCAGAGAGCTAGGATTACAGGCTTGAGCCACCGCGCCGGG
>VSMD01050619.1:0-71546 GCA_008750895.1 Mirza zaza
AAAAAAAAAAAAAAAAAAGTACTCCCTTCATATGTGCCAGGTTGGCAAAAAGCAAAAATCTCAAGAAGATCAAATATTAGTAATGACAAGGGAAATCCTTAAGCACTACAAGTAGGAGGGTGGACAGGGCCATTCTTGAGAACAACACTACTGAAATAAAGTATATATAACCTATTTTGCATTAGTTACATACCTAAATATACAGACTACAGAGAAAGTCTTGCATAGATCCATAAGGAGACATGTATAAGGATGTCCATTGACTCACTCTTCATATAAATAGTAATAAGGAGTTTTGACAAAGCCTAGATTGTCCATCACTAGTGTAATGTCAAATAAAATACAGTAGATACACACTAGGGAATGTGTAGTAGTTTTTCTATTGTTGCTGTAAAAAAAAAAAACACCAAAAATTTAGTGGTTTATAACATAAGTTTGTTGTCTTACAGTTCCATAGGTCAGAAAATCTGGTATAAGCATCATGGGACTAAAATTAAAATGTTGACTGAGTTCCTTTTTGTAGGTATTGGGGAAAATCCATTTGTTGCTCATTCAAGTTGTTGGCAGAATTCAATTCCTTGTAGTTGCAGGACTAAGGTCCCCATTTTCTTGCTGACTATAAACTGAGGATAGTTCCTAGCTTCCAGAGGCTGTCAAATTCTTTGACTCATGGCCCTCTTCCTCCATCTTCAAACTCAACAATAGCCCGTCAATTCCCTCTCCTACTTTGAATTTCTCTCTCTCGGTCAAGGGTCCACACTTGGAGATCTGGATGGCCACACATGGCATTGAGGCCATAGGTACCTCACCCCTCTTTTGCCATATAAGGTAACATATTTACAGGAGGCATTCCAGGAATCAGTAGGTGGACATTTTTGGAGACCATTATTCTGTCTACCACAGACAGCAGTCTGGAACAATTAACTGATACTCCCACATGAGTATCCCAATCTTTTCAAATGTAAAATCTAAAGCACATCATTTACGTAATTTAAAACATATACACAAAGTGACACTGTACTACTATATTATGCAAAGATACTAACTTGAGGGAAAAAAAACACAATAGAGGGATCTTACACAGATCACTGAAGTGCCATAAACTTATAAATATGATTAACAAAATTCACTGCATCTGAGAACCAAAATTAAATAAAATAAGAGTGGCAGAAGAAACACTGATAATCTAGGAACTTCCACATTACACAAGTTTGATGTCCTACTACTTTTATACCATGCTGTATCTCTTGTTTTTAAAATTCCTTTGTTAAAATTTTGTTGCAAGTTTTAACAAATCTATAAATTTCCCCCACACTGTCCTATTTGGTTCCACCACTTAAATTTGTTCATTTAACTCTGACTTCTTTTATATATATATTTTTGTTACATTTATATTTGTTAGTCTCACATATTTGTTTATATAACTACATTATTAATCCTGTCTTACTTATTAGATTATAAATTCATATGGCATAGAGCATCTCCTACTATCTCTGTATTTCTCCATATAAACTGTGTTACAAATAAAATATATATTCAATAAATAGTGTAGACTAAGTACCTGAAGTAATATTTACTACAGTGTAGTTTCATTAGAAACTTTCAGTAAATCTAACAAGTACTGCCCAGTATTGTGTACTTTTAATATATATCACATACAAAGCCTATAAAAGGAGTAGGAAGACCATGTAATTCATTGTCCACACCAGGATACATGTGACAGTAAAAAGGGTGCTCTTAATAATTATGCTAGAACAACATGTGTAAGTCAAGACTGGCTGTGACAAACTGGGACTTAGGTCTCCCTACCCAAAAATAGAACAGCATGGGACACAGGAAGATATTAAAGCATATTCTTTAGTATCAAAGCAAATAGGCACAAGAATTTCTTTAAAAAATATGCTAATGCACTTAAAATGTCCCATCATCATTGCAGGTTTCTAAGAAACAACAGAAATAAGACTGATCTAGAGATCAATCTTATTTGTAGCGACCAGTAGTTTAATTCTATTATACATGTTAACAGGATTTTACAAAGACATTAGGGGAAAAATAAGGATAAGAGGCAGAGAAAATTACCAAATCTTTAAATAAATTCAATTTTTTAAACACAGGATAATGGTAATAAGTATGGAAAAGATATGGAAAAGATAACTGATTATTATCTACTAGTTTTTTCAGTGATTCAATTTATTTCAATTCATTCCAATTCAATTAACATTCAATGAGTACCTACTATTTCTAGAATCTGAACTGGGTACATATGGACACAAAGATCTAAAAGACGATATGCCCTCAAATTGCTCAAAATTGAGTAAGAGAAACCAGAAACATTGGCAAAACGTGTACTAAGGTCAGACAGTGGCAAGTGCTTTAATAAAGGTATCCTTTATAAGCAAAAATATAATTCTTGCTGAAAAAAAATACAGGAAGTGTACATGCAACTAGGGACACTTGAGCTTGGCTTTGAAGAAAAAACTAAGATTTCGGCAGATGTGCCAAGTCACACTCTCACTTAAGGATCTTGGTTCTTGTTATGTCTCTGCCTGGAGCGCCTTTCTCTCAGAGAGCCACGAATCTTACTTCTTCACTTCCTTCAATCTTAACTCAGTGTTAAGCAAGGCCTTCTCAAAGTCCCTATTTAAAATTAACTGCCCCCGCCCCCTACAAAAAGCAATCTCTTTCCCTCCGCACATGACTTAGTATGTTCCTCCATAGCACTTGTCACCAGGACTTCAGAAGTACAGAACTCCAGGCCACGGCACTCACATCTAAGCGAATGGCACCCCCTAGAGTTCTGCTATGCAAAGTCTATACAGCCAAATGCACAGGCCTGAAAAGATACACCACTATTCAACACACTAGTTATTTCTTTTTTTGTCTTTCCCAACTAAAAAGTAATTTATGTGAGGGATTTTTGTCCACTGCTGTACCCTCAGCACCTAGAAATCTGACACGCAATCAACACTCAACAAATATTTGTTGAATACCTGCATAGCTAAAACAGAATTCTAGATAAGAGGAACAGTAGGAGCAAATACTTGAAATTTTAAGAATAAAATTTTTTAATTCATTAGTTATCTGCTATAGCTAGAGTATAATTTGCTTGGGGAAAAGGAAAATAGTGGTGGGATATGAGGTGAGAAAGCATAGACAATAGTGAGCCTCAAAAAGTGGAATGACAAGCTTTTAAGTCAGAAAAACCTATGTTTCAATTGAAACTGTACCTCTAATTTTGGGATCTTGAGAAATTATTTCAGTATAAAAAAGTATCTTAAATACCACCTTCTACATTATGGAAATTAAAATTAAATACCTTAATTTTTTTTCTCACAAAGCCTAGAAGCACTTTAGGTACTCAATAAATATTCACCTCATACAGAAAGCTAAAAATTTGAACTTTAAGTACAAAATGGGGAGGCATCAAAAGTGAGCAAATGAATTACTTCAACACATTTGTACTTTGACATCATGGCTCAGGAAACAAAGTAGAATATGGACAGAAGTAAATAAAGCTGAGAAGTAGAAGGCCAAAAAGGAAGCAAAACAAAGTTAATACCTAAACAAGAGCAGTGGCAATATTTCTATTAGAAAGGAAAGCTGGATACAAGATATATTGCAGGGATGAAATTGAGCAAAAATATAAATAAATATAGTATGAAAGTCAAGAGGAAGAGGATTATAAAATGATACCTAAGTATCCTTACTTGGATACAGGAGGATGAGTGATGGTGCAATCAGCTGGGCTAGCAAATGACAAAGAAAGTGCTAATTTGGGAGGGAGTATACACTTAGATTCTGAACATTTTGATTTTGGAGTACTTGTGGAACAAGAAGTAAGAGTATTAAGCTTGCATTTGTAAATATAAGTCTGATACATAAAGATCTCAGAACTAGAGATAAACAATTAGGAATAAATGTCATATTTGAATATGAAAGGCAATGATACATAAGAAGTCCTGTTTTCCACAATCTCAAATGTCAACTTAACCCCTCCTCCTTCCTTCAACCAATCAGCCTCCTATCTGAGAGGGACATGCACAACAATTTTCAACTTTTCAGTTTTCTATGGATATGAAGATTTACTCCTAGTCATCAGTGGGAACCCATGAAGTCAGCCAGAAAGCCCATATCCAACTTATATAACTTGTCTGTATTTTTTAACGTACGTGCAAAACAGATTGTACTAACCTATTCACTAAACAACTATTAAGCAGAAAAAAATGTCAACTTAATTCACTTATAAACCATCTCTGCAACTAATTCAGGTAGAATAAAAACAGAATTGTAAATTGTTTGCTTTCAGGGTGCACCTTCGCCATCTAGTGGGAGAAATGATAAATTCAGCCTTATTCTTAAAAGCTGAAATGAGCCCTTTTTTGTCTTTCTGTTTATCAGTGCTATTTCCTTCAATACAATACAGAGAAAGGCTCTTCCATTCTTCAAATATACCATAGTTTCTATTTCTCTTCTAAGTTTCTACTCTGGCTACTAATATTTTCAAGCTATATAACTGAAAAAAGTATTATTGGAAAAACATAATTTTCCCACTCCCCCAAGACCTTCCCACTTCTTCATAATTCATTCATTGCATAATCCAATGTGCACTACAAGAAAGCTATTTAAATATATGTGAATTTAAATGCATTAATAAAGCTCATGTTGCCAAATTTCTTGCTTTCAATAACTAATAATTCAAATTGATTAAGTAATGGAAAGAGTTTTTATTTAAACTAGATACATTCATTGAACAAACTGAATACTAGAAGAGAACAGGGCATCTATGAATATACCCTAATATACAATAATCCCACCTAACACCATACTCTAATAAATTTCAAATAGATCAGTGTTTTACAATGTAAAAGTAAAAACTGTAACACTATTAGAAGAAATCATAGGAATATTTTTTAATCTTAGTGAAGAAAGGGACTTTCAAAAATAATCCAAACAAAGGATCTGACCAGAAATTTCTCCAAAAAAGATATATAAATGGCCAATGAGCACAAGAATAGATGTTCAACATCATTAGTCATTAGAGAAATACAAATCAAAACCACTTCACACTCACTGGCATGACTATAATAAAAAATATAGACAAGAGAATTAAAAACATATGTCCACACAAAACTTACACACTAATGTTTATATTAATAGTAGCAGTATTCACAATAGCCAAAAAGTGAAAACAACTCAAATGTCTAACAAGTGATGAATGAATAAACAAAATGTGGTATACCCATATAATGAAATATTATTCAGTAATAAAAAGGAATGAATTACTGAATAATGCTACGTAATAGATGAACTTGGAAAACATTCTGTTAAGTGAAAAAGCCAAGAACAAAAGGCCACAGATTGCGTATTATTTCTACGAAATGTCAGGAATAGGCAAATCCGTAATGACATGAAGTAGATTAGTGGTTACTAGAAGGATGATGGAAGAGGAGAGTGAGAAGTGACTGTTAATGGACATAGAATTTCTTTTTAGGATTATGGAAATATTCTGGAATTAGATAGTGGTGATGGTTGCACAAATTTAAATATATGCTAAAAACCACTGACTCATGAATTTTATTAATAAAAGTGTTAATTTTATGGGAAGTGACTATCTCCATTGACAAAGAAAGAAAATAACAAGTCAACAGCCATAGAAGAAAAAAATACATTCCACCATGACATGTTTATGTTTATGCACTAAAAAAAATAATATAAGCAAAGTCAAAAAATAATAAGTTGGAGGAAAGTATTTGCAATCTCATGTAAGTAGAATTCCAAGTTGGCTCCTACAATTCCCACCACTTGGTATACATACCTTGTGTCATCCTTCTCCTTACTGTGGGCAAAATCTGTAAAGATGATATGATATCTTGCCTATGATTAGGTTACATTATAAGACAAAAAGTGAGGCAATTTTGCATATGTGATTAAGGTCCTTCCTTGGTTGACTTTAATCAAAAGGGAGATTATCCTGGGCGAGCCTGATTAATTATGTTAGTCCCTTAAAAGAGAGTTTAGAGGTCAGAGACAGAAGTCAGAAAGATCCCAAACAGCATAGACATTCTCCTGCTGGCTTTTAAAGAAAGAATGCTGGCGAGGATGTAGAGAGATAGGAACATTCTTACACTGTTGGTGGGACTGCAAATTAGTGCCACTTCTGTGGAAAAGAATTTGGAGATACCTCAAAGAGCTAAAAATAGAATACCATTTGATCCAGCAATAGCACTATTAGGCATCTACCCAAAAGAACAAAAAATTTTCTATAATAAAGACATCCGCACCTGAATGTTTATGGCAGCACAATTCACTATTGCAAGGATATGGAAATAACCCAAGTGCCCATCAATTCATGAGTGGAGTAATAAAATTTGGTGTTGTAAACAATGGAATATTACTCAATTTTAAGAAATGACAGTGATCTAGCACCTCTTCCTATTTTCCTGGACAGAACTTGAGCCCATCCTCCGAAGTAAGGTATCACAAAAATGGAAGAATAGGCTCCACATGTACTCGCCATCAAATTGGCACTAACTGATCAACACTATGGTGCTCGCACAGTAGTAATATTCTTCAGGGATTGGGGCTTGGGGGTGGGTAAACTCACAACTAATGAATGTGGTGAGCATTGTAGGGGGAAAGGCATGTCTCAAATCATGGTTTGGTTGTGTGGCAAAGTCATGACATGTAATCAAAATGTTTGTACTCCCATAATATCCTGAAATAAATAAAGGAAAAAAAGAAAGGGCCATGCTATGGAGAAGGCCACGTGACAGGGAACAGCGGCTGGCCTCTAATAACTGAGGACCTGTCATCCAACTACAAGGTAATGAATTTTTCCAACATCTAGTGAGCTTGGAAGAGGACCCTGAGCATCAGATGACAACTTGATTTCAGCCTGGTGAAAGATCCTGAGCAGAGGGCACAGCTAATTTATACCCTGATCATGACTGAAGCAATAATAATCAAATTCTCAGAGGTAAAGGCAAAGAAAGGATCCTAAAAGCAGCAAAAGAAAAGAAGCAAATAGTATAAAAAGAAGCTCAAATCTGTCTGACAACAGACTTCTCAACGGAAACCACATAGGCAAGGAGAGAGTGCAATGACATTTTCAAAGTGCTGAAAGAAAAAACTGCCACCCAAAATTCTGTATCCAGCAAAGCTATCCTTCAAATACAAAAGAGAAATAAAGTTTTCCCCAGACAAACAAAAGCTGAGAGAATTCACCATTAACAGACCCATCTTACAAGATGGGAGTTCTTCAATCTCAAAGAAAAAACCAGTAATGTGCAAAAAGAAAGTATCTGCAGATACCACAGCACCCCAGTTAAAATGGCTTTTTCAAAAAGACAAGGAAAAATGAATGCTGGTGAGGATGTGGAAAAAGGGAAACCTCCATACACTGTTGGTGGGCCAAAAAGACAGGGAAAAATGAATTCTGGTGAGGACGCAGAAAAAGGGAAACCTTTATACACTGTTGGTGGAAATGTAAATTAGTACAGTCATTATGGAAAACTATATAAAGGTTCCTCAAAACACTAAAAATAGAACTACCAACAATTCAACAATGCCACTACTGACTATATACCCAAAAGAAAGGAAATAAATATATCAAAGAAATATCAGCATTCCCATGTTTATTGTGGCACTATTCACAATAGCCAAAATAGGGAATCAACCAAAGTGCCCATCAGTGAATGAATAAAGAAAGAAAATGTGGTACATATACACAATGGAATATTATTCAGGCATAAAAAAGAATGAAATCCACTCATTTGAAACAGAAGAAATATGACCTAGTGTTCAATAAATTAGTAGGGTGACTATAATTAATGAAAATCTATTGTACATTTCAAAATAGCGAGAAGATAATAAGTTGAATGTTCCAAGCATTAAGATAAATATTTAAGGTGACGAATATCCCAATTACCCTGATTTGATCTTTACACATTATCTGAATGTATCAAAATATCACATGTATCCCTATGTACATCTATTATGTATTAATATGTACATCTATTATGTATTAATAAAAAATTTTAAAATTAAAATATATACTTTCATATGTTACTTCATTTTTTAACTTCCAACCTATAAAGAAAAGTAACAAACTTTTTAAAAAATGTCTAAGTTGTGGTAAGCTTTAACACCAGAAAAGAAAGGATAATTCAGATTATAAGCTATGAGTTACTCTTGTCATTGTACCCACTTTAAGAGGCATGAAACAAAATATTTACATCCCTTTTAGACAGGATTTTTTTATGCTCCACTGGCAAGATCAATTTTGGTATTCAATGTTAGACCAAAATGCATACAGCCCATCCTAAATATATACTTATATGTGTACCATTATGTAATAAAATTGTGAGACATTTTAACAGCTTTCATATAGCAGAGTTTATATTTGTGTTTTATCTATCGCAACCTTAATTAATATAAATCCCAATTCAACTATGTGTTATCTTAAATCTTAACTGTATTTTCATAGCAAAATTTTGCTTCTCTATTACTAAATCTTTCTAAATAGCTTTTATTTAAGTTAACTTACCCAAGCAGAATGTATGATATATATACATATGTACTGATTTTCAATATGAAGGCTACTACAAAAACTCTTTTCATTCATTTATTTGACAAATTTCTATTGGTGCTCATTTTTCACACCATGCAGAACAGCTGAACAGTGAAAACTATTTTGGAGAGACACAAGAGAATAGACACACTGAAAAATAAAGACAAGATACTGAGACAGAGTTCACAGTATTTGAGTCCGTAACTCCAACTGTTTGTAAGGTCTATACTCAATCTTTTCTTAAGGTTCTGTCAGACAATCAAAATCCTTATAATTCATCCACCTTATTCCTTAAGCTATTTTATTTATCCATTCATTCAGTCTTTCAAAAACTATTCAATGAGCTCCACTATGTATAAATTACCATGTGAGGGGCTAGGAATACATTGATGAAGAAGCTACACATGACTTTTACATCATGAAATATGTTTAATCTGTTCAATTCCTTCCTTACTTTTGTAAAGAAAATTTTCAATGTCTTAGTGTTGAAAAGAATTGGTTTTAAAATGCTTTTAAAAGTGTCAACGTTTACTGGTGTGGTGAAGTTGTTTTGATAATGGAGCCAATAGTTTACTTTTGAGTGCACAAAAAAACTTGGAATTGAAACTGACTGAAATTGAAAACAACAGGCATTTAATCTAAAAGAAAAGTCATGTTTCACAGAATAATATGTAAAATACACCTTCTGCATCTGTAAGTATTACCTTATCATCTTTAAGTTTTCTTAAAACAACTCTGCTAAATGTGTTGCTTCTTCACCATAATATTTTTTTCTTTTTGCATGCATATGTTCAGTGACTGTGAGCCCCCTAGTGGATGGCAAATGTCCACAAAAATTTTATACAAGCTACATATTCATCAGTAAAAATGTATTTGTATTTTTAGCACCTTGCTGATAAAATATTTATTGCAAAATTTAAAAATTACCAAATAATAAAGCACATAAATAACTGTAAATTTACACTATACAATAAAAGACAAAAACCACTGTAGAAAAAATATCTGGACTATTTTCTATAAATTCTACAACAGAATTGTTCAGCCTCTATTTCCTGCACATATGTCACATATACCCCATCTATAATCACCAAAGTTCCCCACCAATCTTGCATCCTGCATCTCAAATGCTAAAGAATGAGTCATGGCTAAACTGGCCAATACACCACATGGAAATGAGATACCAATGTTAAACTCTCCTATTAATACCAGAGACTGTTCTATTTCACTTTGTTTTATCAGTGGGCATCTTGAATCTTATCCATAAAACAGAAATGTTAGCTATCTTGTGTTTGAAAAGTTGGGAAAAAATGGATTATTGCTGTTTATATTTCAGTTGAAATATAATGTCTTTAACATGACTGATGTCTTTTCTGCATTATATTTATCTTTTATTGACAGAATGATTGATCCATAGACTTGAAGACATATAATAACCTGTTCTCATATAGCCAATGCTTAACTGATTTCCTTATTTGTAAGAGTATGATGTGAACTCTGAATGACAGTGTCTCTTTATAAAAGATGTTTAATGTTATGATAATTGGTTTGACTTTATAGAAGTCAGTCTGTTTTCTCGGAATAAGTAATTTAAATATGTTTAATGTCAATATTTAGGTGAAAAAAAGAATATTTCCGTTTTCATCTGAATAAAACTTGAACCATTCTCAAGTTTCCTTCATTTAAGTAACCTATAAATAGAGTTTTAATATGTGCCAGTTTGTCAGAACAGTCCCAGTTTATACCTGCTGCCCTGGGATTCTGCATAGGTTGGCATTTGTTCTGGAGTTTTATATGAAATATTTTATTTAGAATTGCATTAGAATAAGCTGGGGTGAGTTTGGTAGGTCTCCACTTTGTACTTAAATGCAGCTCCTGCCATGATTTCTAACTATGTGGGGTGCATGTGGAGTGAAGAATTAGTTGTCAATATACGGATAGGTCTATGTATAGACTCTCCATTCTGTTTCACTGATCTATCTGTCTGTCTTTATGCCAATATCATATTGTTTTGATTACTGTAGACTAACAAAAGTATTAAAATAGGTAGCATTAGGCCTCTAACTTTGTTCTTTTTACATGCTGTTTAGATTATTTCAAACATTTCTATTTGAATTTTAGAACCTGTACATATAGATCAAATTAGGGAGAAATGACATATTAACAAAATTGATTCCTGCAATTCACGAATACAGTTTATCTTTCCATTTATTCAAACTTTCATTTATTTCTTTCACCAGTGTTCCACTGTTTTCAGTATATAGACCCTGTGCATAGTATGTTAGATTCATACCTAAGTACTTCATATTTTGGTGCTAGTGTAAATGTATTTTGTACTTTAATGCTCTTAATAATGTTTTTGTTAATTTCCATTTCGAGGTTGTTCCTTACTAGTATTTATAAATACAAATGGTTATCAGATATTGACCTTACATCCTATAACCTTGCTAAACTCACTTATTACTTCTGATAACAATTTTATAGATTCTTTTAATTTTTATATAAACAATCATGTTCTCTGTAAATACGGTATTATTTCTTTCTTTTCTATCTGGATGCCCTTTATTTTATGTTATTTATTTATGCCTTATTCCATAAGGGTAAATCCAGGCACTATTGTTACATCTGTATTAGAAGTAACAGTATTAAGCACATATTTTAATTATTACTTTTATGTTAAAATAATCAAATGTCACAAAGAGACTTGGAAAGTCATAAGTATCACGCAATAAGAAAATGATGGTCCTTATCAAACTCCTAAATATTTATCATACTTAACCTGTCTTACAACTTTACAGTTTAGATCTAAGATAATCACTTTATATTTTTATAACTCAGTACTTTCATTAAGTGTCATAATTTAAACAGTAAAATGTAAAAACAAATACTATATTGAAATTCAATAAATATCTGTTGCATAAATAACTTATAACAATTACTACAATGTAAATGAAGATAATCCTGCATTAATTTAACACAATACTACTAAATATAGGAAAGGAGAAAATAGTGGAAGAAAATGCCTTTAAGTCTATCCCCTAGCAGAGGACCTTAAAATACAATATAACAAAGAATTTTAGAACTAGAAGTTTTTGCGAGATCTCGTAGACTACCTTTCCTATGCCAAAAATGAGAAAACTGGGGGACAGAGAAAAGGTATACATCTACAAATGATAACAGTATGGAGAAGAGATGAGAACAGGGACTAGGTCTTCTGACTTCCAGTTCTTTCTTTCTCTTCCAGCATACAAATTAGCCATGATATTTTTTACTAACTTCTTCAAATGTATATAAACTACTAAATAAATAAACAGTAAAATTTTGCATGAAAAAACTTTCCTAAATTTCACTAATTTTCAATTATGAATATTATGAAGCATCCAGTGTTAAATAATTTCAGATATAAGAAACATCAACTAAATGGTTTTAAACATCTAAACATATTACTTTAATTTTTCACTAATTTTATTTTCTCTATCAAAAAATACAGTTTTAAAAATGTATTTCACAAGTTATTTTGAAATAAAAAATATATTTGAAACTCAACAATATTTTGCATCTAAGTTGATAAAAGATTTAAAATTTTTATACACTAATTAAGTAAATATTCACTTACTCTAAGCTAAGATCTAGGGCCAATTTGATATTCATTAATTCAACAAGGGCCTATCTGTAAAGCACTTGCTAAGACCTGTGAGAGAAGTAACAATTCATACAACAGGTCAAAACTACTATAGCATGTAGTTATAGATTTAAGCTCCTTAAAAGAAAGAAACATGTAACATACTGTTCTATTTATCAAATATAGTTCTTGGTCCATAGAGATTTAAATTTAATTGAACTGAAGGTTTTCTTTTTGAGGCCTTCGATTTCTGAATGGCACTGAAGAAACAAATTATTAATACTTCAAACTGAACTTACATTCCTTATCATTAGCTCCACTTCACCATTCAATTCAAATACTGCTAAAAGACCCATTCTGATATGAAAGAAGAGAGAGAGACAGAAAAAAAGACGACTAGAAGCTGATAGAGAAGGTAGGAGAGGGGAGAACAAGAAAACAGGCTTAACTGAAATAATTTAAATGGTGACAAAAGACAAAGAAAGGAGAAACTTCCACAGCACAAAGAGAACGAACTATTCCCTATGGCAGAGACTGGCAAACTTTTTCTCTAAAAGGTCAGAGAGAGAATATTTTGGGCTTTGAGGCCCATATGATCTCTTATAACAACTTACCTCTGGAACTGCAGTCAAATGCAACCACAGACAATAAGTAAATGAACAGATGTGGCTGTGTTCCAGTAAATTTTATTTACAAAAAAAAAAGTTGGGGGGGGCCAACCCAAATTTGGCTCATGGGCATAGTTTACTGACCCCTTGCTTTAGGGGAAAGAATTATTGGCTATAGGTACATGCCTAATAAATTACTGTAGAATCTGTATTTAAAATTTAAAAAAATGCTCTTTTTTGCTTATGAAAAGAATTAAATTATTCTTGGAAGAGAAAGTGTTTCCCAAATTAAAGTTTATACAAATTATAACCAATTTCATTTTCTAGGCATAACTATCAAATCTGATATTAAACTCTAACTTCTCTGACTAAAAGTAATTTTTATAAACAAAAGGAGCTGTTAGTTTGACTTTTGAGAAGTTCAGAAAGGAAGAATATAATTACAGGATACTTTGATTCATTAAGTATGCATTTATTAGTAATAGCAGCCAGGCAAAAGAAAAAAATTATAGATTTAAGGTGCTACAAGTACAGTTTTCTTACATGGATATAGTGTACAGTGGTGAAGTCTGGGCTTTTAGCGTAGTGTACATTGTACTCATTAAGTAATTTTTCTTTCCCCACACCCCTCCCACTCCCTCATCCTTTTGAGTCTCCAATGTCTATTATTTCATTCTCTACGTCCATGTGTACACATTATTTAGCTCCCTCTTATAAGTGAAAAACGTGGTATTTGACTTTCGATTAATAAGTTATTTCATTTAAGATAAGGGCCTCCAGTTCCATCCATGTTGCTACAAATGACATGATTCCATTTGTTTTTATGGCTGAGTAGCATTCCACGTTGTGTGTGTGTGCGTGTATATACTGCATTTTCTTTATTCAATCACCCAATGATGTACACTTGGTTTATTCCATATCTTTGCTACTGTGAATATAGTACTGTGATAAACATATGAGCACAGGTATCTTTTTGATATAATGATTTCTTTTCCTTTGGGTAGGTACCCAGATTGCTGGATCAAATGGTAATTCCTGCCATAATGTTCTTTCCATAATGTTGTTATGTAGTTGCTTTATAGCCTCATTTGTGTAATAGTTTAGTAAGACTTGCAACTTTCAATGTATTTCCCTGGAGTTCTGTTAGCTTTCTGCATCTGTATGTCTAAGTTTCTAGCAAGACTAGGGGAAGTTTTCCTCAATATTTCCTCAAATAGGTTTTTCCAAACTTTTTGCTTTTTCTTCTCCCTTGGGAATATCTATGATTTGTAGGTTTGAACATTTGAAGTAAACCCATACTTGTTGAAAGCTTTGCTCATTTTTTTAAATTTCTTTTTCTTTATTTTTGTCTGACTGGATTAATTTGAAAGACTTGTCTTCAAATTCTGAGATTCTTTCTTCTGCTTGGTCTAGTCTATTGGTAAACCTTTCAACTGTATTTTGTAATGTTTTCAATGAATTTTTCATTTCCAGAAGTTTTTTTTAAAATATCTATATCTTTTTGGTAAATTTTTCGTTCATATCCTGAACTGATTTTCTGATATCTTGTACTGATTTTCAGATTTCTCTTGAGCCTCTTTAAAATCATGATTTTAAATTCTGTATCTGATATTTCAAAAGTTTCAATTTGATTACCACCACCCCCTTTTAAAGGGGCAGGATCTCACTCTGTTGCCCAGGTTGGAGTGCAGTGGCACGATCACAGCTCACTGTAACCTCAAATGCCTGGCTCCAGTGATCCCCCTGCCTCATTTTCCCGAGTAGCAGGGACTACAGGCACATGCCAAGATACCCAGCTAAATTTTAAAAAACATATTTTGTAATGACAGGGTATCACTGTGTTGCCCAGGCTATTCTAGAACTCTTGGCTTCAAAGTGATCCTCCTGCCTCAGCCTTTCAAAGTGCTGGGATTATAGGTGTAAGCCACCACACATGGCCTGGTTAAGATCCATTGACAAAGAGTTAGTATGATCCATTGGGGTGTCAACACACTGGTTTTTTCATACTTCCAGAATTGTTATGCTGGTTCCTTCTCATCTGGAGAAATTAATCTTCTGCTTACTTTTGAATTTACTTTCATTTGGACAGGATTTTTTTTTTCCCTTGAGGATGTGACTATATTGTATATTATGTAGGGTTGTTTGACTTTGCTTCTGGGTGCTTTCAGTGACAAACACTCTGTATGAATTCCTTGGTTGTAGATAGCCTTAGTGTGGTGGTTTTCTCAAATGCTGATTGTAATAGTGGTGGCCTGGTCATACAAGTATGCTCATGGCCTCCTGAGGGGCCAGGAAAGGTTTTAAGTAGGTCCTTAGTAGTATCTTGCTCCTAAGCCCTGTATACTTGTGTCAGCAGATTTTGTATTGGGTTGTGCAGTTTAACCTCCAGGCTAGGCGGCAATGGCAGTAGTAGTTGGGTTTGTGCTTGATCTTTGTTTACCAAAAGAAGATCTCAATTGTTGCAGGCAATGGGCTGGTCTGTGCAATGCACAGTAGCCTGAGCTCCTTGTTCATCCAGAGGTTAGGTTAGGGGCAGAAGCTGGGCGGACCTGGACCAGGCAAGCCTACCTTGGGGTCCTCCAGTGACATGAGCAAGCACCACCCTCTGACACAGGTGGTGGGAGATCTCCTGGTGAAATGCACCAAGATCTCGGCATAGCAGGGAGGGGGCTGCCATAGCACCATAGGCAGCAGGCAGGAATGCAATTTGTTTTCCTGTCACACCTGTTACAACCCAGTCCCAGCACTCAGAATGCTCAGTTCAATCAGACACTCCTGTCTATCTCTAGGCTGCAATGTCATAAAAGTCATAAAAGATGCCTACCCTCTGGCTCACTGCTGAAATGGCTGCGGTGCAAAGCCTCCTCCTCCTCAGCCAAAAATACAAAGCTCCCCAGCTCTCCTGCTGGGGGCAGAAGTGGGGTGGGGACCTTGCCTTTCACACAAGCCCAGGCCAGGTGACCACACTGCCAGTGGGGATACAATCACCCAGAAAGGCTGTCCAGCATGCCTGTGCCAACTTTCCCATGGGATCGGCCACAGATGTGTTTGCACCAGAGGGAAGTACCCTGGTCCACATCTGGGCCTACGCACTGAGGCTGCTTGGCTGGTGGGATAGTATTCTATTTCTCCCTTGCAGAGCCAAGCACAGAGTTTATGTCTCTGATGGAAGCGGCACTGCCATTCCCAGCACACAAGCAGGGAGCTCTCAGCTCAGGAAAGCACACACTCCAGTTTCCTTAGTTCCAGGGGGTGTTCCCTTGGTTTGCTGCACTCTCCCTTCCCTTAGGAGAAGTACTTCCTGAGGGCTAGACCACAGGCAACCCTGCAGCTCCCTTGAGTACAGCCAGCCCTGTGCAGATGCCACCCTCCAAGCAGGAACTGGAGAATGTCAGCAGGGACACCTGTGATATAGACACACAAGAGCTGAGGCTTCCTAGGCAGAACACAGTCCCCTGATGGCTGCATCCCAAGTATGGCGCCCTGCTGCCGATGCTCTAATCCAGGGAGAGTTCAAGCCACCCGGCCTAAGTTTGCAGTCTGGTACAATGCTCTCAAGATGTCCCCAAATTGCTGCCCACGCCAGTTTGGTTTTTTGAAGGCAGAGGACCTCTCCAACAGTTCAGATATCAGCAGTCCACCATGGGTGAAAGGAGAGCCAAACACTCCCACAAAATACCAAGTCCCCAGGTTCCCACCTCATCTCTGCCAGCCTCTTGCTTTCTTCTTTTTCTGTGCCCCAGTTTCTTCTCATGAATTCTCTGCTATGCTCTAGCACTCTCCTCTTCATATTCTATTCAAGTTATGATTATTCACTTGCAACTTTGGTTCTTCTTCCTGAGAAGAACTGACATCTGACATCTCTAGTCAGACATTTTCTCCTGAATTTACTTTTAATGTGCACAACTTCCTAAAGAAATGCATTAAAAAATTAATATTCTATTATGTGATCTAACATTTTAGTATTTCCTTTTCTTCTTCCTAAACCTGACTCTTTAAGCTCCAAAAAAGCTATGTCTTACAGCTACCTAGCTTTTAAAGAATGGGTCTACATTTCCTTATCCATTTTACTTATTCATTTTTTTAATTCTATCTCCACTGGTTATTACCTTTCCATTTTTTACATATACTTTGACCATTATAGTTGCCATTTTAGGGACTTCCAGTAGCCATTACTGCCAGCATCCATCCCATCCACACTGCCGAATCGTTCACCATTTCCTATATAGCAGTCTTCTTACTGTAAGCATTTGGGACAGACTCTCAGTATCTGAGTACTTTCTCTGGCACAGGAACATGAATGGCTGGTGAATCCCAGAGAATTAACAACCCCTGCACCAATATTAAAGGAGAATTGATGGATAAATACTCTAGCTTCCTTGCCCATTATGTGGGTTACCTCTGAGGTCATTCTATCTTATCTCCCAGAACCCCCCGTAAGATTAAGACAATTGCCAAAAGAGGTTACCAGTTCTTGAATGCACCCAGTATTGTGTTTTCTATTAACTGAATTGTTTTAACCTTTCTCTATAGGTGGTTCCTGGGATTGCCTTCAAGATAAAACCGCACTCATGCCTTTTTCAGCTTAAGATGGATCTCAATTTAAGACAGTCTTCTAACCTTAAAATCTTGAGTTCCTGATATATTTTCCTGAGATGTGTAAACAGTATTCCAGCCATGAAACCACCACTGTTTTCCCCAAAGATAGGATTAAATGTTCTCTTTTACTTTCACTACTCTGCAAAAGAACTGGTGCAGCCATCATTTTATTATTCTCTCATAACATAGCAGCACATCAAGGTGATGACTTTAGGCACTATCTAAAGTGACTTCCAATTGTCTTACTCGTTATAACTGATACCACCATGGTGTAAGTACAATTTATATTTGTTTTTATAGAAATGCATGACTTTTGTACTTACGTAGAAATGCACCTGCCACTTCTAAGCAATAGAAATAGTATAAATCAGATTTTTAAAAGATATTATATTCAAACAGAAGAATAGGTTTTGAAAAATAATCTTCCCATGAAAATCTTTCCTTTGCCCCCTTGCAAAGGAAGAAATTAAGAACTCTATATACTGTTTTTAAGAGTCTTACCCTTTAAACATACACAAACTCATAGAACTGAGCCAAAATAGTTACAACACAGTTAGCCAATGGATATATCCACCTCATGAAATTTCACTATAAACCTGCTGTTTGATATGCATTTACTTGCTTCAAAATCCACATCACCCTTCACCCAGGATAGAACCTTTGAAGGTATTGTTAACCTCCCCGATTCTCTTAACTCCCACTTCAGTTAGTCCCATCAATCCAAGCTGCAGAAAGTGTCTTAAAACCAATTCTTCTTCATTCCCAGTGCTCCTATCCCACTTTGTCTTTCCTATGACAATAACTTCCTATCTAAGTTCCCTGTTTTATTTCACTTGTTTATTCTGGGAAATCTATCTGATAACCTAACATTCCCACATCAAACTTTAGTTCAAACCTATAACAGCTCTAAGTCCTGAACATCACATATGGCATTTACAAAAACATATGAAAATTTACATATCACTTAGGCTATTCACTGTCAGCTAAACATTTCACATATTTTTATTTTAGTTTGTAATGAAGATTAAAAAGAATACATTTACCTAAAGAGTAAACAAAATGTTTACCTGTCTGAAGCTATGTCACTGGCCATTTGGTGCTTCACGCCTGACCCATTTTTAATAGAATCCTGTCTTGTGAGCCCATGAGATCGACTTTTCTCCACTGCAGGCACAGATAAGTCACCTGGGGGTCTTTGGAACTGGGCCTGCTCATGTAGTTTTGCTTTCTTCTCCTGAGGAGCCTCCTCATTTCTGAGTCCTCGAAGAACCTTTTGATCAGGTTGCTGTGGCATATTAGATCCACTGTTATAAAACCATGCTCCTGATTTAGTGAGGATTTCTTGTTGTTTTCGGCACAAATTACATACCCACATAACCTGTACGTGAAGACACAGGGAAAAGAAATTAGTGGTCCCAAAAGTTAAAAACAAACAAAAAGACAAAAATTCAAGCCAACAAAAAATTATATGGTTGTCCTTCTAAAGTAATCCAAATTATCTACTGCCATAAATTAAATAATTTATCCTTTCCGTTAATTTTGTCAGAATAATTCTAATGAAATAGACAACATTTACTGACAGTAGAAATACCAAACTAGAGTGACAAATTACTGATTGCTCATTTGTATTCTTTTTTATTTAAATTAGAGGCATGGTGCAATATATAGAAAATGGATTTTGAAGCTAGACAGTTGGCTTTAAATACCAACTCCAAGATTAGAAACTTTGCAATCTTCAACAAGGTACTGAGCCTTCATATCTATAAAACTTAGTTTCCTTAATGATAAAATAGGGAAATAATGGCTGGGTGCAATAGCTCACGCCTATAATCCTAGCACTCTGGGAGGCTGAGGCAGGAGGATTGCTTGAGGCCAGGAGTTCAAGATCAGCCTGAGCAAAAGTGAGATCCCATCTCTACTAAAAATAGAAAAATTACCAGTTGTGATGGCAACACCTGTAGTCCCAGCTACTTGGGAGGCTGAGACAGGAGAATCACTTGAGCTCATGAGTTTGAGGTTGCTGTGAGCTACGATGATGCCACTGCACTCTAGAGCAACAGAGCAACAACCTATCCCAAAAGGGGTGGGGATAAAGATGATGATACCTATTTTCCTATATTGTTTTGAGGACTGAAGATTAGAAATAATTTATATAAGATGTCTAGTGCATTACCTGATATATATTAGACTTCTAGCAAATTAGCTGTTAATATTAGGTTAATCTTATATTACATGCTTAAAGGGGTTTTATTTCTTTTAAGTAGTTCCTAAGGGCTACTTAACATTGTTGATCCTCAATTAAAAAATCTATTAATTGTTCATAATTTGTAGTAAGACATTTGATTTTTTTTATTGTGGTACAAAACATATAACACAAAATTTACCATCTTAACCATTTTTAAGTACACACTTCAGCAGTGTTAATCATATTCACATTGTTGTGAAACATCTCCAAAACTTTTCTTGCAAAACAGAAACTCTGTACACTCATTAAACAGCATCACCCCTTTTCCCTTCCCACAGCCCCTGTTAATGGCCATTCTACTTTTGATTTTTTAATATATATGTTTTTAAGACTCCAGAAATCTAAGTATATTATAATTAATGCCTTTGTGACCAGAAAACCCTTCATCCTCTTCTGAAAAACCCTTTTTAATTAATCAGGAAAAAAATCATACTGTCATAAAATAAAATGTGAGTTCATATTTCAAGAGAGTATTTGCTGAAATTTTATGTCAAACAATGAATCTTACACAGCCCTCTAGATTGCTAAACAGTTTCTCACATTTAAATAAATTATAACACTATAGATAATCACAGTAAAAGGAAGGTTCAGCAATGTGTTTTCAACTGATACAGGATGTTTTTGTAAAATACTATTTAAATTTTTTCTTTAACTCTCCATCATTCCAGTTCATATTGTTTGTATAGATCTTATCACACAAACACAACATTGTACATGATGACTTTTTAATTATTTTGTCCTCTAATTGAATTGTATATACATTTCTGTTTTCCTCAACTGAATCTGAAATTCACGGGAGGCATGGACTATACGTTATACTAGCACAGTAAGACTTTATAGATCATAGAATAGTAACATCTCCTAAATGTTTGCTAAATTGAATTAGTTTGAAGTTCTTCTGGGAAAAATATGATAAGATATTTGATATTATTACACCAATATTTATTTCATCAATTGCCAAAAGAATTAGTCATCAATAACTTCAATATAGTGCCTATTTTTATAAGTAAATAAGAAAGTATTTTGACATGAAAATACCAGTATCTCACTCAAATCGAATAAAAATAAATACCTCATAGTTCAAATTTCTTTTTCTATGACTGGTTTGAATAGATATGAAATATAAAAACATGTAACCCAACAGTAGTCTCAAAAATCAAATGTCAACCAAAATTTTCAGCCCTTTGATGCCATCTTGTGACAAATGTAGGTATTGCAGATCTCCTTTAAAAGTGAAAGGCACACACTATAATAGACCCACAAATAAATGAAGTTTGAATTTCGATTTTTCTGTTTTAAACAAATTACCATTCATACTCCAGTGATAATCTATGTTAGATGCTTCTAAGATATGAATCTATATAGAACAAGTCACAGAGTATTGAAAAATATCATCCTATTGAGCCTGGTTATTAACAATGAAATAGAAATGAGTTTGTGAGACAGACAATTATCTAATCACTATCACCTCAGAAACAATCTTTTGCTGCTTCATTATTTGTCACAAGGTAATCAGGTTACTTAACCTCTTTTAGAGAGCAGAGATTCTCAAAGAATATCTCTGAGACAGTAGCATCAATTTCACGAGGGAACTCACTAAAAGTGCAAATTCCCAGGTCCCACCTCAGACCTATTGAATCAGAAACTCTGGGACAGGGCCCACCAATTGTAATTTATTTATTTATTTAGGCCAAATACTCCAGGTAATTCTGATGTTTGCTAAAGTTTGAGAACCACCAGCCTAAGACAAAGATTCCCAAATCAGTATGTTAAATGGGTTGTAAGTGTGCTCCTCAGAGTAGCCAGGTAAGGCCAAAGGAGTCCAACAGCAAGCAGCCTTGTCAGTTTACTTTTGTGTGAACTATTGATTGTACAAACAGTATCATTTTTGTGTAGCCCAAAATGAGAAAAAGGCTTGGAAGCACTATGGGCTTTGTTTTCCTCACGTGTTCTCCTCTGTTTTCCTCATAGTTCCTGGACTAGCCACATTGGTTGATCTTTTTCTAACTAGATTATTTGTTGCCTCCTAAACTGCTAGCTCCTACTATCTACATATTCATATTCTAAACCCAAGTTACCTTTCTGTTCTTTTTTCACTATCTCTTCCCACTCTTGGATTAATAATTTATTAATCTTTAAATCTCAGGAATCCTAAATCCATTACATCAAGTACAGTCATGTACTTCATAATGACAATTTGGTCAACAACAAACCATATATATGACAGTCGTCCCATTAAGATTATAATGCGTTTTTTCACTATACCTTTTCTAAGGTTAGATATATGTAGATACACAAATACTTATCATTGTGTTACAACTGCCTACAGTATTCAGTACAGTAACACACTGTACAGGTTCGTAGCCTAGGAGCAAAAGGCTTTACCATACAGCCTAGGTGTGTAGCAGGCTGTATCATCTAGGTTTGTGTAAGTACACTCTATGATGTTTGCAGGATGAAATCACCTAATTATGCATTTCTCAGACTGTATCTCCATCATTAAGCTATGCATGACTACAGTATAGAAGAACCGACACTTTTACTTGCAGCCCTTTACACACATAGCAACTTAACTTTTAATAACACTGAACTACCTCTCACAGACACATATACATATATACATACATGCTGTGAGATGACTTTTTTTAATTGGCTATGAAATAATTAATCTCCATAACTAATTTGGGAATAAAATCACAGAACATTTGCTAATGGAACCCTTTAACCAATAAAGTTAACACTCAACTGTATTTGTGATGAATACTGTTAAAAATACCTCAGAAATATGTATGCCTATAAATCTCCATGGCTAGAGCCTATTATAATAGTTTTGTTGATCCTCACAACTAGCAAAAACATCTAGGCCCTGAGAATACAAAGACATATAGGATTCAAATAAGATCTTATTACATTCTGTCCTAAATATGCCAAATTTTTAAAAGTAATATAGCAATATTAAGAGAGGGAATAAGCTCTGATGACCCAAATTTATCAATTATTACCATATGTTTCATTCCATGACCATTCTGTTGGGGTTGAGGGGGAAAAAAAGGAAAATACAAATATCTCTTTAAAACCACAAAAATGATAAGCACAACAATTATACTAAATAGTCAAAGAAAGCAAATAAAAAGTTATGTTAGATGCATACAATAATTTAAATAGATCTAAAGGTCTGCAAAATTCTGTGATTTTCTTCTAAACAGGGATAAAAAATAATAGAGTAATACAAAAAAGGGAAGGATTACAGACTGGTGCTAATGAGACCATAGGCCAAGCTCATATGATCCAGCTAACTCTCCACAGAAAATAGAATTTATTAGACTCCACCTCTAACCATTGTCAATCAGCTTATAAATGTATGTATTTGTCAGAGAGGAAATAAAGTGAAAGAGTGTAAATTGATCAATGTAACTAGCACATAACTAGAAAATTGTGGAAGATTCTGGTTATTCAACAAACATATTTCTTTTCCTCTTACAAAACTACATTTCCCATATAATTAGGTGCAGCTATGGCCATACAACTATATTCTATCCATTGGATTATAAGCAGAAAGATGTATGCCAATTCCATGACCTTAAAATCTCTCTCTCTCTTTTTTTTTTTTTTTTTTGTAAAGAGATTTCATGCTCTTTACTCAAGACCTTAGAGATAAAGAAGACACAGAAAAAAGGAGCCTGGGAACCTAGCTGAGCTCTTTGGAGGAGAACCCTCAACTGATCAGCTACACCAGTGGAGACTTCACATAGATGAAAAACTTGTATTATGTTGAGCTTCCAAGATTTTTTGAGTTTATCTTTTATATTTGATAGCATTACCTTTAGTAATTCACAATCTTTTTAAAGTACATGTTCTACTGAATGCGTGTCATGAGCACAATCATTGTGTGTGAAGAACAATGCATTACTAGAACATGGATATTAAAGAACTTCAGTGTTGTTCACTGACTCACTGCACCAATTTTGCACGCTTCTTCCCAACTCCACATTCCATGAAGTAATGTAGGTTAGCTTTAAATTAGCCACAGTGAGTGTATTTAGACAGGGGAAATTATAAAATACCACAAATCAGAGCTTTTTTAAACAGAGAACTGGTTGTTAGCATTTACAACCACACCACTGAATATACTATATTCACTACATTCTACTAAAAGGATAATATTACATTCAGTATTAGTAGATAAACTTGGGTGGAGCTGTAATTTACAATAAAAATTAATTCAGACCATAAAATTTCAATTTATTTATATATGGGAAAATAAATAATATTAATATATTAATTCATTCATTATTGATTAATTCAGACAATATTCACTAGTATATGCCAGACACTATGCTAAGAGCTGGTGAATAAAGCTCAACAGATATAAATTTTGTTGTAGAGTTTAAAGTATAGTAGGGGAGACAATAAGCAAACAAATAATTGCACAAATTTATTTATATAATAATTATAATAAATGCCAAAAAAGGAATGCATTCAGACCATAGATCCTTTGACACCTTCTCCTGCTGCCCAGGTTGTATCTGGAATAAAACAAGGATGCAGAGGAGATCTGCAAGAGGCCTAGAAGTCCAGAGAGGCTCAACCACAGCATTACCCTGAAGTGTTTGCATCATCAGGTCCATGGTGTCTCTGTCTCTCAAAAGGCAGACTTCAAGGGCAGTTTGTGCTACTAACCTACATGCCCCTCCCCCCAGCACTGCCATGGTGGATTTGGAAAGTTGATGCAGTGGCCCAGGCTGTGTTCAGGATTTGTTCTGTAAAATCTGGATTCAATCAAAAGACTACACTTAAGCATCCAGAAGGCCACATGTGGCCCCAACCCCTCATCTGATACCACTGAGGCAAGAAGCAAAACTTTCCAAGATTCCTCATGAACAAGGCATCTCTAACTATGGTCACATTTGTAGGATAAAACAGGAAAGTATGATGATATCTTCCATAAATCTCTTAGGAGGTAACAGCAGTAAAGAAGAAGCTTTAACCTTGAGCATTTCCAAGTTTCAGTTGTTACAAACTCTTCTCCATTGACTCTTGTGGTTTTGAAAAATTACTCACAAACAAATGTACCTTGTTTATTTCTCTATTTTTGATCTGATTTTCCTCAACAGTACACTTGCCAGATTTTTCTTTAAAGCCACCTACTAAATTTTAGTCTGATAAATAGCTCCTTTGGATAAATTCTCTATTTCTACTATTTCTATACCTTTCTTTGCTGTTCTCCAAGAAAGTATCTAGGTGTTCTGTAGGGTTCTGCTGCTACAAACTACAGCTCATCTAATTTAGTCTAGTTCTTCTCAACTTAGACAGGATTGTGCTCCACTACTAACTTGATTTCAGTTTAGTTCCCACAGGTACTGTTGACTCCTCTCAGTCCCTTAATAATCCTCTATTCAGGTATGGCACAAGCTGTCTATTCTGCAGGCTATTCTATAAAGTCACCTCATCCCTCACTATAGGTGGGTGTCACAGCAGGGACATGTAGTTATTTTTATGTCCTTCATGCCACACTGGAACAAAGGATAGTTCCGGAAGCTAAGTCTGGCCTTTTCTTGGCCTTTCTTATCATGATGCACTGCAAGTTCATAATGAATTACCTTTGCCCACAGGGCATCCTAAGAGGTAATTCCCTTCCAAGAATCTCAAATATTAAGAAGGGTAAAAGCTGCTATTCAATTTAACCAAAACATATCCTCCTCCTAGGTCAAAACCCAAAAAGAAGAAATGGGAACATACAGCTGAGCATCCCCTTACCTCTATCTTCTTTCTCCTCCATCACAACATACAAGGATAGAAGGGACAAGATTTTCCTTGCCCCCTCTTTTCTGTATACCTAATACTTTCCCTGAGTGCCCTCAGGCTTGAAATAATAAGCTGCAGTCTTCCCATATCGTCCATTCATAGCTTCCCTTATGCCATTCATTGACTTAATGGCAAAAAGGAAAAAAAGAAGCCAGCTTAATGATAAAAGAATCTAAACTGGAAGGCTCTTAAGATATAACTATTGCATGGTGATTCAAACATTGTCAGCTATGTTTAGAGATTAATATTTGCCTAAGTACCAAGTCTGGACCACATCCACCAGAGAGAGAAGTCCTGGGAGCTGCCAGTTTCTAATAAAATGGTTGATTTCCATTTTGGAAATCATCTTTGGACAGTGGTTGTGGGATGAGAAGAGGCAGGCTAAAGAGGATATAAGGAAATCCTGAGATAATACTTAAAGGATTTTGAAAGTGCCAAGTTTTGAATGTAACAAAATTAACTGAAGGCAGTAATCTAAAACAGTAGCACAATGGTTCGAAGGTAGGGTCTAAGGTAAATATCAGAAACTAGAGAACAGAGATGCAAGCAATAGGGACAAAGCACCAGATAGCTGAAAACAAGAAACTGCCACTAAGTTTAACTTTAACATGCTATTTAAAGCAAGTTACCATTAAGCTATTTCCTTTGAGGAAAAAAAACACAGCACTATCAGAATTATTGAGGGATTAATTCACTATGTGAGTATGCTCCAAAGAGAGGGATATCAAATACAACAAAAACTGACCTCAACCAATTAAATTAGAGAAATGAGACAATCAAATAATTAAGTAGAAATTTCAACAGCTTTATAATTAAAATTTTTTTTAATTATATGGACTTTGGGGTCATCTCCCAAGTTTTGACATTTGAAATGCCAAATAGTAATTAAAGGATAGGAAATGATAATAAAAACAAAAGACAATTAAGCTGAAAATACAAGCATACATTATACTGCCAAGTAGTTTTAGTAGTACTAAAAATTTTAGATATCTGCAATACTATTTATCAAAATAAAATACAGAATTGCAAAAAAAACCCACAAAATTTAGTTTACACTTAAAGCCTCAGAGAATTTATAAAGAATTAAAAATTATAGTGAGCTCTACCATTCTGCCTACACTTAAACTTTAACCCCTCTCTCTACTTTCCCCAAACCATATGCTTATCTCTAAACACTGAAGTATTCTGTTTCATGCCACACTATAATCCTGAACTTTAAACATTTTTCTGCTAAAAACAGAGAAGGCTTTCAACAGAAAGGCTTTTGTTCCTACACAGAGAACTGTAGCTTACAAACAAAACAGAAATGAAAGAAAAGATGAGCAGAGCTAAAGCCTCAGGCCTACTGTTCTCTTAGCCAAAGAGTAGGTACCAGTTGCTGAGAGCACAGCTGTTGTGGAATAACAGACCCAAAAGTGTTCCATGTGAAATGAGAAACTGGAATTTAGATTCACTTCTTGATGGCTGGGGCCTTCTTTATCAATAAAATAGTCTGAAAAAATGCTGTGGAAAGCTTCTCAAGCTACAACTTCCATGGAGCTGTGGGCTTAGTCAAGTGACAGAGCCTTGTAACTTTGACACTGAACAAAGCCATCCATAGACCTGGTTTGGATGTATGAATTTGCAAGATCACTAATTTAAAATATCACTGATATATTAATTTACAATATCACTAAATATCAAGATTGAGGCAAGACCCCAGCTCACTATAAATACCTGGTTCTGAATTAGGGATCTCAGAGACTTCATGAAAGCAATGATGAAACTGTTAATAAGGAAGAGGTAGTAACTTCAGCGGGAAGGAGGAAGAGAGCAGGAGAGATGGAGAAAGAGGAGAGGTCCTAGATGATTTTATATTTGACTCTTATTGAACACTGAAGAAATAGGTATCTCAAACTTATTCAAAATATTATAGAGGAGGATAGAAGGAAAGTTCCCCAATGCAATTTATGAGACATTTTTAATGGCAAAATCAGAAAAAATGGTAGTGAATCAGTTTCCTGAATTAGCCATAACAAATTACCACAAACTGGTGGCTTAAAACAACAGAAATGTATTCCCCCCACAGTTCTGGAACCACATGTCCAATTTCAGTATCACCTGACCAAAATCAAGATGTCAACAAGGCCATGCTGTTTCAGAAGGCTCTAGGGAAAATCAGTTCCTTGTCTCTTCTAGCAATCAGCTTCCAGTGACTACCAGCATTCCTTGGCTTGTGACCACATCAATCTAGTATCCAAGGTCATCATCATCAAACTCTGTTTCATCTTCACATTGCCTTTCTCTCTCTGCCTCTACCTTATGGTGACACATAAGGTATCACCTTATGTATTTAGGGCCCACCTGGATAATCTCCCTATCTCAAGATCCTTACTGAATCACCTCTGTGGGGGTGAGAGCAGGGAGGGCTGGGAGGCTATATAAGGTAATATTCACAGGTTTCAGGGATTTAGGACATGGATTTTTTTTAAGGGCCATTTCAGCCTACTACAAGCAACATAAAAATAAAATTATAGGCCAACAGAATAAGTGAAAATGGGTGCACAAATCTTAACAAACCAAATCCTAAATTTTATACAGCAAATGTATATGAATGAACATAGAAAAAAATGAACAAAGAAGAATGTATCAATACAAAGGGGGATTACACCAAAAATACACGAATAGTTTAATTTAAGAAAATATACTGATGTAATTCACCACATTAACAGATGAAAATAGAAAAACTGGTTATATCAATAGATACAGAAAAATCATTCAGCATTCATAAAATGAAAGATTCATTTGTGTAAAAATAATATAAAATCTAACAAACAAAAAAAGCAGCAATGCTTTAACCTGATAAAGGATAAATATGAAAACGCTAAATCCTATTTTATATTTAAGAATCAAAGGTAAGAGCCTTTTCTTTAAAGTCAGGAATGAGCTACAGATCCCCAGTATCACCACTTCTATTCTACACTGTCTTGGAGGCACTAGCCTAGTAAATCAACCTCAGTATCTATCTATCTCTCTCTTTCTCTTCCTCTTTCTCCCTCTCTCTCGCGTGTGTGCTTGTACTAACACACACAAGATTAAATAAAACTGTCCTTATTTGAACATTATTTGATTATGAAAGAAAATTCAAAAAAATCTATAGCCAAACTAGTAAAAGAGCTCTATGGATTTCTTAGATCAAAGATGAATAAACAAAATAAACAGCATTTCTATATACTGCCAATAACCAATTATAAAACATCAAATAAAAATTTAAAGATATCCGTTACAAAGTAAAAGGATACACAAGAGTCCTGAAAATAAACCTTTAAAAAAAGAGAAAAACCCTCTCATTAAAAAATATAAAACTTCATTAAAAGACCTAAAAGAGGAATTACATAAGTGGAGGGATTTACTATTTGGGGATAAATAGAACAAATATCACAAGGCTGTCAGTCTGCCCAAATTAAATCTATAAAGTTCAGTGCAATTTTAATCAAAATTCCTATCATGTCATCCATGGATTTTATCAAGCTGAATCTAAAATGCATGTGGAAGAGCCAAAGACAAGGAAAATCAAAATAATTCTAAAGAGAAATAACAGTTTCATGTACACTCATTCTACTTATTATAAAGTGATAGAAATTAAGACAGTGTGGTATTAGTAGAGAGATGCTCACTAGAACATGGAGTATAACAGAAGCTCTAGAAAAAGACTCCCACATATGTCAATGTTGACCTTAAAAATCAGTGGAGGAAGGTTGCACTATTCAATTAATATAGCAAACAACCGGTTGTCACATTTTAGGGGGAAAAAAATCAGATTCCCACCTCACACCATATACAAAAAATCCATTCCAAATGGATTCAACACTAAAATGTGAAAGGCCAAACTTTAAAACTTTTAGAACAAATGTCAAGAAAAACTTTATGAAACCAATTACCTACAACCAACTGATCTTTGACAAAGCAGGCAACAACATAACACTGGGGGAAGAAACCCTATTCAATGAATGGTGCTGGGAAAATTGGATAGTCACATGCAGAAGAATGAGACAGAACCCCCTATCTGTTACTACTCACAAAAATTTCAAGATGGATAAAAGACTTAAATGTTAAGGCATGAAACAATAAAAATTCTAGAAGAAAATGTAGGAAAAACTCTTCCAGATACTGGTCTAGGCAAATAATTTATAACTGAGACCCCAAAGGCAATTACAGCAACAACAAAAATAAATAAATGGGACTTGATTACATTAAAAGGGAAAGCAAAAGATTTCTTGACCCAGATAAAAAAAAAAAAGCACAGACTATTAAAAAATGATAAATTTGACTATATTAAGAATTTTTTAACACTTGTGAGTAGTAAAATAAGATAAACAAAGTAAAAAGAGAAACCACAGTCTGGGAAAAATTTTATTGCAGTGTGTATAGTTAACAAAAGATATGCATTCAGAATAAAGAACTCCCTGAGTTTAATAAGAAAAAGACAAAACATCACAGTAATATATGCAATGCCACAGAGAAACCCAATGGGACATTAAACAGATGCTTAACTTCATCAGTCATAAAATGCAAAATTAAAACAATGAGTTACCATTTCACAATCATCAGTTTGGAAGCATTTAAAAGTCTGACAATTCCAAAAGTTGCAGGAGAGATAAAGCAACCAATACATTCCCCACAGGATTGTAAATCATTTCAATCAGTTTGGAGAGCCATTCTGAAGTGTCTAGTGAAAATGGATATCTATACTCCATGATCCAGAAATCTTACTTCTACCCTAGAGAAATTCTCAAGCAGGCACAAGAAGCCATGAAGAGAGATGTCCACTGAGCACTGTTAATATTGGAAAAAATTCAGATAAACTAAATCAACACAACAATGGATAAACTGTAGAATATCCATGCAACAGAATTATAGTTATCAGTCAAAATTAATAAAATTAGATTTAAACGAATCTAAATTTTGACATAACTCTCAAAATATAGGGTTAAACAAAGAAAGCAAGTTTCAGAAAAATAAAAACAGGATGATACCGTGATATAATGTTTAAAACCTTGCAAAACAATATTATATATGGTTTAGCAATATATAAGTATAAACTATACACATAAAAACATACATGAAATCAGTAATCAAAATAATTGCTATATCTCTAAAAATGTAAAACAAATGCTACAGCAAAATGTTAAGATTTGTATAATTGGATGTTAAATTCTCTAAACTTTTTGACATGTTTGAAATATTTAAAATTTAAAAATAGGGACAAAGAAAAACAGTGGGAGGAGACAGGTATATATAACTAGGAATGTCAAACTAGGAACCAATAAAACTCAATTGGACTAGGAAAATATGTATTGATATAATCATATTAGAGGTAAATATACATGTATTTAACATAAATATCTACTTAATTGAGAACTAATTACTGAATGTTCATACAAATATAATTTTTAAAATATAATATAGCTTACTTTCAGGGCTTTTTCTTCAGGAGTAGTAGGAGTAAAGGGGTCAGACAATTACATCAAAGATAACTAATTCTCTTTATACATTTTCTGGTCTAAATGAAATTTTATCAAAAAAACTAGGGTATGGTTTCCAGAGTAAATTCGTTATTGAGAAGCATTTAATTGCATATTTACTATAATAAAATAGCTCATTGCTGCATTCATAATAAATATACAACCTTAAAATCTTATTTTAATTTAGAGGAGCATTTTAAGTTTAAATTTCTCTGCATAATTTTTAAAGAAAAGACAACTGTTAAAACAGTTAAGGAAACTGAACATTTCTGCAGTTAATAAGTTTGCCCACTAGTCTGTGCTATAGCACTTTGTTCAATCTGGCCCAACTGGTTTCACTGTATATTGGTACAACATTGTTAACCTAATTTTTCCCCTAAGAAATAAATTACATTTCCATTAAAAATATAGTAACTTTAGTAAAATAAAAAGAATAAAGCAAAGTGAGTTGAAAGAGTACCATTACTCTACATTACAAAATGTAAAATTAATTAGAGTAATTATTTTCTATTATATATTGACTGATTCAAAGATTCAATAGGGTAAATACAAAACATAATTAGTTTACAGTTTCCTTTTCATCACTTAGAAGAACTTACAAATTATAATGCTTAAATTATGAACTATAAATCATTTCAATAATATCAAAGTAAATTTATAGTTTACAATGGGGGGAAAGAAAGGAAGTTTAGTTTTTCTTAAAATACAAAGCATATTCACATAGATGGTTTCATTTAGAATGATGACCAGAACATGAAAATTTCTGAGGAGTAAATCTTATAAAATGAAGGGATCCATATATAATTATATGAAGGTTAACAGATAGTAAAAAAAGACAATGTTTATCCAAATTGAAGAAAATGGAAGTATAAAACTAGACACAATGACAATGAAATATTACAGAAAAAAGGTAATACTGAAATCACTAGAATGCTCTTGGGGACAAGAAAATTTTAAAAGTTGAAAGTATAAAGATTCAGTCACCTGTTTCTCAGATTCCCATTAGTAATTCTTTAAAATGTAAAGGTTAATGGGATTCTCCATGGTTTCTTGCAAATAAATTTCCAGAAGCCATGCACTGCTATATAGATTTCCCATTGCAAAGTGTGCTTCTTGCTCCTGTACTGCTAAAAAGGCAATAACAACAGTAATCACATATAGTCCATCTGACCTACTCCAAATGTAAGGCCAGTCCATTTTGGCCCACCTAAAGGAGATTTACTATGCTAAAAAAGATATACTATCTTTATCACAATACTATCATAGTTCAAAATTAAGAGCACAGCCCTATATCTAAGCTTCAGTGTATGTGTATTTTGATTCATCTCAAAACTAACAAGTTCAAAACTTAATTCCAGCTCTTCACCCCAAAATTATTCCATCCACAGTCTTACCCATAGCAATTAATGGTAACCTTCCATACTTTCAGTTTGCCGCCAGGTAAAAATCTTGGTGTAATCTTTTACTCTCATATCCTACATATGTTCCACCAGAAAATCTTTTTGGTTCTACTTTTAAAATATATCTACAGAGATGACATCTCACCACCTCCACCACAATTACCCTAGCCTACCTAAGTCACCACCATCTTGCACATAAATTATTGCAATAACCTCATAATTAGTCTCCCAGTTTCCATCCTGTTCCCATTCCCCCCATTAATCGATCTCGACAAAATTGTCAAAGTAAGCCTTTTAAAAGGTGAATAAGATCATGTCACTTTTTGGGTCAGATCATTTTAGCACCTTAGAATAAATACCAAAGTCCTTACAATAATCCAAAAGATTTTCTGCAATCTCACCCTCTAACCCTATATCTCACCATTCTGTGCTTCTCTGTTCCATGCTGACTTGCTCTGCCCTAACCACACTGACTTCATTGCTCTTCTTCCAACATGTCCAGCATGCTCCTACCACAGGACCTTTGTACTTGATATTACTTCAATCTGAATTGCTTTTTTCTCTAAATGTACATACCACTAACTCTCTAATCCCTTTCAAGCTCAATTATCACTTTTTATGCCCATCTAAATTAAAATTCCAATATCACCCAAAATTAAGTATATTGATTTTCATTTTCTCCAAAGCACTTACACCTTCTAATATTTATTTATTTCATTTGTTGTCTCCATCTCCTAATTAGAATATATTCTCCAGGAAGGTAAGAAATGTTCACCTATTTTAGTTCACTACGATCTCCTAAGTTCCTAAAAACCACCAAGATGTGTTCAATCGATGACTGAATTAATACATTAACTATAGGTATATAACAAGTATACATTACTTTAAAATATGTTTGCTTAGCAAATTTCAACAATCCACATACTATGTGCTTTCATGAAATCGTCCTTAAGAAAAAAAAGAAAATAACATGTGAACTGTCCAAATTCAACTATTACTATGAAATACATTCTTTCTAATAAAAATACTTCAATAAAATTCAAAATGCAGAAAGAACATATTTTAAGATTATTTTATGTGTGTTACAACTGACTAAATATTTACTGAAGATTTAATATGCAGAGCTTATCTCAGAGGTTTCCAAATTTGTTCAATTGAGGTACAATTTTGATTTATCCCAACTGATTTTAGAACATTTACAACTCTTTTATTGGCGGAGGAGCACATATATTTTATTCTGGATAAACATCCATTTTTATGTATAATACTCTTGACAACATATGATTACATTTCTGACAAAGATTGTGAAATAGGCTAGTTTTTAATAAATATTAATAAAATCAATAAATATTATTGAAATATAAATGGTGATCAAAGACCTCTTATACAACTCACACTTCTTGATTTCAAACTTAACTACAAAGCCACAGTCATCAAGACAGTGTGATACTGGTAATGTGATATTGGCATAAGGATAGACTTATAGATCAATGAAATAGAATTGAAAGCCCAGAATAAAACCCATACATCTATGGTCTGATCTTTAAAAAGGGAACCTTTCAATGGGGACACTCTTTTCAACAAATGACCCTCAAACAACTGGATATCCGCATGCAAAACAATGAAGCTGGACCCCTAACAAACACCTTCTACAAAAATTAACTCAAAATGAATCAAAGACCTCAATGCAAGACCTAAAACTGTAAAATTCTTAAAGGAAGAAAAGGAATAAAACTTCATGACCTTGATTTAGGCAACTGTTTCCTAGATATGACACCAAAAGAACAAGCAACCAAAGAAAAAATACGTAAATTAGACTTCAGCAAAATTAAAAACTTTCATGCAACAAAGGACATTTTCAAGAAAATGAAAAGACAAGCCAGGCCTGGTGTGCATGATAACAGTTCTAGCTACTCAGGAGGCTGAGGCAGGAGGATAGCTTAAGCCCATGAGTTTGAAATCAGCCTGAGCAACATAGCAAAACTCTGTCTCTAAGAAAAACAAAAAAAAAGAAGAAGAAAGAAACAATAACCCATATTGGCAAATCATATATTTGACAAGGATCTGGTATAAGAGATATAAATAGCACATAAAGAATTCTGACAACTCGGCCGGGCACAGTGGCTCACGCCTGTAATCCTAGCACTCTGGGAGGCCAAGGCAGAAGGATCACTCAAGGTCAGGAGTTCGAAACCAGCCTGAGCAAGAGCGAGACCCCATCTCTACTAAAAATAGAAAGAAATTAATTGGCCAACTAAAAAATATATAGAAAAAATCAGTTGGGCATGGTGGCGCATGCCTGTAGTCCCAGCTACTTGGGAGGCTGAGGCAGGAGGATTGCTTGAGCCCAGGAGTTTGAGGTTGCTGTGAGCTAGGCTGACCCCATGGCACTCTAGCCCGAGCAACAGAGTCAGACTCTGTCTCTAAAAAAAAAAGAAGAATTCTGACAACTCAACAATAAAAAGACAGCCCAATTTTTAAATGGGCAAAGGACTTGAATATTTGTCCATAGAATATATGCAAATGCCCAACAAGCACATGAAGAAATGTCATCAGTCACTGGAAAATGCAAATCAAAAACTACAATGAGATACCACTTTACACCTATTGGGATAGATATATTTAAAAAAAAAAGAACAAGTGTTAGTGAAGATGTGGAAACCCTTGTATTTTTGTACAGTGTTGGTGGGAATGTCAAATTGTTTGGCAGTTCCTCAAAAGCTTGAATATAGAATTACAATATGGCCTAGCAATTCTACTTCTAGTCATACCCAAGAAAAGGGAAATGAATGTTTACACAACAACTTGGAAATTAAGATTCATAGCAATATTATTCATAATGGCCAAAAAGTATAAACAATCCAAATGTCCTTCAATTGATGAATGAATAAACAAAATGTGGTATATCCCTCCATGGAATATAATTCAGCCATAAGAAGAATAAGGTACTAACTCTTGCTACAACACACATGAGACCTAAAAACATAATGCTAAGTGTAAAGGAGCCAGACACAAAATACCACGTATCATATAAATCCATTTATATGAAATGTCCATAATAAGTAAAATCATAAAGAAAAAAAGATGAGTGGGAGAAGGGCAGAGCAAGATGGCCAAATAGAACCCTCCAGCAATTGTCTCCCCACAGCAAGACCAAACTGAACTATTAACCGGCAAGAAAACATATGCTTAAGAGCCAAAAAAATCAGGTGAGCAATCAGAGTACCTGGTTTTAACATCATAACAGCAAGGAAACAGGCATTGAAGAGGGCAGGCAAGACAGTCTTGCATCGCCTATACCATCCTTCCCCCATCCCCAGCATTTACAGTCAACTCATTTTCAACAAAGGTGCCAAGAACATACATTGGGAAAAAGACAGTCTCTTCAACAAATGGTGCTGAGAAAACTAGATATCCATATACAGAAGAATTAAACTAAAACCCTATCTCTCTTCATATACAAAAATCATATCAAAATGGATTAAGCACATAAATCAAAGAGCTGAAACTATAAAACTACTAGAAGAAAACATTAGGGAAACTCTGCAGGATTTCGGTCTGGACAGAGATTTCTTGAGTAGGACCTCAAAAGCACAGGCAACCAAAGCAAAAAGGACAAATGAGATCACATCAAGCTAAAAAACTGCACAGCAAAGGAAATAATCAGTAAAATGAAGACACAACCCACAGAATGGGACAAAGTATTTGCCAACTACCCATGTGACAAGGAATTAATAACAAGAATATATAAGGAGCTCAAACAAACCAACAGGACAAAAACAATAATCTGATTTAAAAATAGGCAAAAGATCTTAGTAGACATTTCTCAAAAGAAGACATACAAATGACCAACCAGCATACGAAAAATGTTCAACATCACAAATCATCAGAGAAATGCAAATCAAAACCACAATGAGGTATCGTCTCATTCCAGTTAAAATGGCTTTTATCCAAAAGACAAGCAATAAGGAATGCTAGCAAAGATGTGGAGAAAGAGGAACCTTCATACACTGTTGGTGGGAATGTAAATGAGTTTAGTCACTATAGAGAACAGTTCAGAGGTTCCTCAAAAAACTAAATATAGAACTATCATATGATCCAGCAATCACACTACTGGGTATATATCCAAAAGAAAGGAAATCAGTATATTGAAGAGATAAATGCAAATAAAAACCACAATGAGATATCATCTTACATTAGTTAAAATGGCTTTTATCCATTTTAACAGGAATAACACATGCTGGCAAGGATGTGGAGAAAGGGAAACCCTCACACACTGTTGGTTGGAATGTAAATTAGTACAGCAACTATGGGAAACTATATGAAGGTTCCTCAAAAAACTAAACATAGAACTGTCATATGATCTAGCCATTTCACTAAGGGGCATACATCCAAAAGAAAGGCAATCAAGATATCAAAGAGATATCTGCACTCTCATGTTTATTGCAGCACTATTCACAACAGCCAAAATGGAATCAACCCAAGTACCTAAACGGATGAATGGGTAAAGAAAACGTAGCACATATACACAATGGAATATTATTCAGCCATAAAAAAAAATAAAATCCTATCATTTGCAACAACATAGATGGAACTGGAGGACATTATTAAGTGAAATAAGCCAGACGCAGAAAGACAAATATTACAAGTTCTCACTCATATGTAAGAGCTAAAAAAAAAAAGAAAAAAAAAATTGAACTCATGGAGATAAAGGGTCGAATAATGGTTACCAGCAGCTGAGAAAGGTAGTGGGGCGGGAAAGGGGAATGAAGAAAATATGGTTAATGGGTACAAAAATACAGTTAGACAGAATGAATAAGATCTAGTAGTCAGTAGCACAATGGGGTAACGACAGTTAATAGATAACAATTTACTGTATATTTTTAAATAACTAAAAGAGTGGAATTGGAATGTTCCTAACACAAAGAAATGATAATTTCTGGGTGATGGGTAACCCAATTACTCTAATTTGTTCATTACACACTGTATGACTGTATCATATTATATCACAATTACCCCATAAATATATATAGCTATTGTGTATCCATAATAATTAAAAATAAAACTTTTTTAAAAATAGATAAAATTTTAAAAAAAGAAAGTAGATTAGTGGTTGCTGGGGTGTGGAGGGAGATGGGAGTGATTACTAATGGATACAGGGCTTTTTTGCAGGAGTGACAGAAGCGTTCTGGAATTAGACAATGGTGATGCTTACACAACATTGTTAATATACTATAAACCACTAACTTATATACTTTAAAATGGCAAATTTTATTATATGACTACTTCCATTTAAAATTTTTTTTAAATATATCTCCTCTATAGAAAATCTCAAAAAATATAGTTTTTGTCTTATTTTGGGCTTCTTCACAAGCAGACCCTGAGCCCAAGATTTGGATGCAAAGAAGTGTATTTGAAAGATGATCCCAAAATGTACACTGAAAGACTGATGAAGTAAAACATGAAAGAGAGGAAAGCCAATTATTTGGCTTTAACTGACATTGAAAAGTAGATTATTTCTGGGGGCAAATGGAGTTTGGCCAAGGTGGAACCCTCTCAGAATCATTACACTAAGGATCAAGGAGGCTGGGGTATTTATCTATTAGCTGATTGGCACTCCTGACTGCCTCCCCTTTAGGTTAGGCCTATTCCCTTGGCAGAGAGGGGCAAGAAGCTATTGGTATGTTCAGGAACCACTTGCAGGTATCACCTGGAGTGGGCTGAAGGCATATGAGTAGGGTACCTATAGCAATTGCTACAGTTTTACAGATGAATCCTACCAAATTTTTAAGGAACCATTAATTCATATCTTATGTAAATTGTTTCATAAAATTAAAATTTTCAAAATAATAAAATCCATACAACTCATTTTATGAAACTAATACAATTTTGACAGACCACAAGCACTACACAGGCCAATTCCACTCACAATATATTTGGAGCCAAAACATACACTGAAACTTAACTAACAAAATCCATGACTAGTAAACATGTCATATCACAATCAATACCATTTAACTCTATGAAAGTAAGGATGGTACAACATCAGAAAATCTAGTTATGTAATTCAACATATTAACAGACTAAAGGAGAAAAAAGTTATAGGATTATCTCAATCAAAAAAGAAAATGCATTTAATAAAGTCTAACACCCATTTTATAGGTTAAATTAACTCTTAGAAACTAGGAATACCAGTGTATATCTTTAGTTTGGTAATAGAAGTAGGAATAAAAGGACATGTCCTTAGGTTGGTAAAGATTATATATCAAAAAACCTCGGCAAAGATTATACTTAATAGAGGAACTTTAGATCCATTCCCTTTTAGTTTGCATAATACCTGACCAAGGAAGGCTTTCTCAAACACTTCCTTAGAGCATAAAGTTGTATATGTTTACAAGATAACAGTAACAGAAGAATCTGAGATATCAACAAAACTTTAAGACAAATAATCAAGAAATAGAGATTATGATTATATATAGGAGATAAAAAAGAGACTTCAGTTCAGTTATGTCATGCTGTTAATGATCTTGAAAGCTGGGTAAGTTATATATAAACTATAATGGGGTTTTTTTTCATCCTAATAATCCAGAGTAACCAATTTTCAGTGAATATTTTCAAATCAGACAATACCATCAAGTCGATGGAATAGAAACTAGATAAACAAATTTACCTGGCAGTCATTCTGCAAGTAATCATAATTTTCTTAGTTTCTCAATAAAGTATTCAATGTAGACAATTGGCAAATGTCTTGAGAAGAAATATGTGGCTGCTTCCTGTTATATACATGAAATTACAATGGATTTGTAGGTGAGATATTGATATAAATGGAGCCATGTCAACAGGTAACACCAATACTTGCATATTAAATGTGGAGAGTTTTCTTCTGTGTCCAGAGAACATTAGGGAGGCTATAGTTTTACACCTATGACTAAAACAAGTCAGTGGCTAAACACATTTTGAAAAAAGGCATAGAAAGAACCTAATTCTAATTGCACTAATACTGGAAAATATCATAATTTGAGAGTAAGGAGCAGTTGAGATATCATTTTTAACTGATGTTCTTTGTAAAAAATATCTTAATTGTTACCAAAGTACAGCACACCTTAAAAAGCCTGTTTGTGATATGCTATCTTATAATAAACTAATGCTATTTAATAACTTGCTATAATGTCCTCAGACATATAACTCTTCTAGGAAAGTGACTCCTAATTGTGAAAGAATGCATTGCTCCAGAAAGTCCCTGAGAGACTCTGCTCTTGAGACATTGTTGTCAAAACAATAGTAAGAAACCATCTTTCTTGAAGCATTCATTTGCAAAACATTCAAACCCTAAAGAAAGCTATTCATGTTATAAGAAGAAAATTGAGTGCATGAGCAACTTACAATCAGTTAATCAAGACTAGCTTTGGAAAACTTTTATAAATTAATATTGTTCACTGCTAAAGCTAGATATCTTACATGACCAATAAAAAAAGGGTATTATACCTGCTCCACAAGTGAATAGCTAAAAAAAAGTTGGCTAAGTCCACCAGTGCAACTTTATTACACCCTTATAGACACCATTACATTTTATAGAGTTTATAAAATTACAAGAGGCATTGTTCAGATTGTGGCAAAAACTGTGGTAAACAGAAGATAGTACTTACAGACTCATTATCTATAGATGTTTCCAGTTATTCCCAATCAGAATGAAAATGACATCACTTATGAAACTGTAGCACATACAAGAGATTTGCTCAGGAATCAACTGGTAAAGAAATTTCAAAACTGTGAATACTCACATTCACATTGTTTTGGTTTTATTTGGCCATAAGGATCTTCGAGATCCTTATATCCATCTCAAGGATGGAGCTGATTCAGTAAGTAACCACAAGAAATAGCCTTAGGGATAATATCTATACTTTAAAGCCTACACTGAAAACACTCATATTCAAAAAGAAACTGTGCTTAAAAAGTTGAGTCTTGTTTGGGTATCAGATGCTACCATTAAAATGGGAATTATTATTAATATAATATTAGTATATATAACAAATTTTTTCAAGTGATGCATGAGTAAATGAGATCCATCATACATAACTTTTGTCACTTTATGAAATCTCTTTAAGATCACATTAAGAAATTACATTAAGATTATCAAAGGATGTATATTCACATTTATTTAAACTGAAAAGTAAAGTGAGATTCCCTGGAAAATTTCATTTGACTGTTTTGCTAACAGGACTGGCTTTGCCTATTAGCTCACGTGTTCCATATTTTCTATAAACTGAAAGCTAAATATGCAGTTCTAAGATACTTATAAAAATAATTTAAACATGTGAAAAGGTAAAATAATTTTATCAGTATAAATTGTAATTATCAGGGATACTAAAATTAACATTTTCCAAATTCTTCTTAGTATACTGGCTTAAACAAAATTCCTCTAAGTGAAAGAGTAGTAAGTTTAAATCGTCATTTGATTAAGTCTCAGTAAAGACTTTTTGGTATAACTCCCAGAAATTGACGAGATAAATCACCAATTGGGTAACAAATAATTTTGCAAGCCTGTGTTTTCAATTCTTTGTTTTCGGCAAATTGAAGCAAAACCTAAATTAGTGGTCAGCTGATATAATTAAAAATAATTTTCAATAATAGATTACTATATTTTTTGCCACATAACTTGAAAAGAGTTCAAAGGATTGAGTGAATTGATATAATCAAACTCTTTCTAATCACATTTAGTCATTAATGTGAACATATTTCCTCAGTACTTGCTACAACAATAACAAAAGAAGTAGAAATAGAATCGATGCTGAATTCTAAGTGGGTCTATAATAAGTAATATTTATTCATGGACTTATGAACAACTTTGAAAAAACCAGTCTCTTCCATCTCATTAAGAAATAAATTTATAGTAACATTTTGTTTTTAAAATTTATTAATTTAAAATTTCAATTATTTATTATTTATAAATTATTTATTAATTAAAATTTTCATCTTTAATTTACAATTTCATTTTACTATAAATTTATTTCTTACATTTAATAATTTATAATCAAAATTTATATTGTTATTTTAATCAATTATGTATTAATAATTATCATAATTAAACTCACTCCAGTAGAAATTTTTCAAAACTTTAAGCCCAATTGTCATTAAAATTTTTAAATGTTTAATTTCTATCTATATACACATTTTGTTGAAATAGAGTCTAAAAGGATGATTTTTTAAAAGATTTCTAGTAAAAAATATATTACATGTGGATAAAATCCTGTGGGGGAGGTGGAATATAAATACAAATTCATTGTTCAGGAAAAATAAGGAAAGAAAATTTATAACTGTTAAAAAAAGAGTTTGTGCATGCATCTGTATGATTTTTAAGGCTATTGGAAGTTATTAAACTGTTATGCTAATTAGATTCCACTGGATACATTTTTAAAGAGACTATAAAAGTTTTACTGTAAAATGTCAGTTTTGATAAATGCTAGAATTTGTACCCTTTGCAACAACTTAAACATACAATGAAATGTTAGATATCATCTTTAAAATATATGAAGAGGTAAAAGGTTTTTAAGAATTAAATTAGTGGTTCAAAATAAACACATTTCAAGATCAATGGATGAACTGCCATCTCAGCTACTGCTTATAACATTTGTACGCCCCACCCCCAACCCCCAGGCAAAGCAAGTTCCCCAATCTACAACCATCTTACATTAAGCTAATGTGTATATTTTCTGAGCAGAGTCATGTAGACTATAAATCTCCATCCTCTACAAGAAGCTCTCGACAAGAAGCCTTGCCTACTGAGGCATTTTTTCTCTTCCCTACCAACTGACTGCCAAGAAGTCAGCAGGCATCTATGTTAAGTCAGCAAGGTTTATGCAATAATACCTACTAATACTCTATTTAATCATCACTTATAAATTATTTCTGTGGGAAAATACATTCAGAGCTCCAATTTGGCATGTTAAGCATATATTTCTTCCCCTCTTTTCTTGTCACTTCCCCACAATCTTAATAACAGTAACTATGCTAAAAGATAAAAATCTACATATTCCTGAACTCTAACAGAACGTTAACTTGCTATGTTGACATAAAACAATATTTATCAAAAACAATCATTTCTCATCCATTCTAAATTAAGGTACAAAGAGTAGATATGCTCTCTGGCCAGGGACAACGTTGATAATTATGAATCATTTCTTGCCTAAAGGTTTAAGCCATGACTAACTGCACACAATTTTATTTTTTATGCATATTCTATCTCTGGAAATCCAGGATTCCTGACATGTTGATTTATGAGAGTGTTAACACTGAGAGAAAGGCAATGCTTCAAGTTTTAAAAGGAATGATCTTTAGAGTCAGAGAAAACAGTGATATCTAAATCTGACTATGCATTAGAATAATCTGAGTAACTATATATAGATTCCTAGCCATCATCCTCAGATATTCTAACTCAGTCCAGTGTGCATGGAAATATGTAATTTTTTAAAAAGCTCCCCCAGGTAATTCCGATAGAACCTTTCTAAGGATAAGCATTAAGGAATTTCTGAGATAAATCATCCTAGATCTGACACTTATTAACTGTGGGACTTTGGACAAATTATTTAATCTGTTATATTTGAGACTGTTTTCTATATATAAAATGAAGATAATTGAGTTTCTTAAAGAAGAAAGACTATGTCATAATCAGTTCTGTAATCCTTGCACACAGTACCAGGCAGTTAGTAGCTTCTAAAGAAGTGCTATTGATATACTGTATGTTTAGGTATGTCTAAATACAAGTACATTCAATATGTTTATTATTTTCTATAAAAGAATATCTGCATATTCTTTGGGAATTTAAAATTGATAGGACAAACTTTTAAAACATAACATAAAGTTCTCAGTTTACAAAAATTTGTTTCTCTGATGTTCTCACCTACCAATGCTTAACAACTGGCCCGTGAGAGCAGCAACAGCGTGTGTGTTATATAAACATAAGGGCTGTGGTAGTATTGATTATAATAGCTACACTATTAGGAACCCTAAAAATAAAAATACATCTTCTACTTTTAATAAAAACCACTAGAAAATGATTTATATATGCAATTCTGCTTTGAAGATAGTTTTTCAAGAATATAATCATCCTTCAGTATCCATAGGGAATTGGTTCCAGCACTCGTCAAGGATACCAAAATCCACAGATGCTCAAGTGCCTTATATTAGTATAAAATAGCATGGTATTTGCATATAACCTATGCACATTCCCCTTTATATTTTAAATCATCTCTAGGTTACCTATACAATATAAATTATATGTAAATAGTTACACTGTTTTTTTATTTGTGTTATTTTTATTGTTTTTTGTTTTTCCAAAGATTTTCCATCTGCAGTTGGTTGAATCTGTGGACGCAGAATTCAGCTGACTGTATATCCTTTTTTATCTTTTCAGAAGTACTCATGTTATGCAATTTGAAAAAAGTACATCTTGGTATTAATACAATGTTAATATAGTAAATATGGAATATTCTTAAACAAATATTCATTTTTCTTAATTCTAAATTGCCCTTATTAAGCAAGAATGTGAAAAATACATAAAAATTCATATTCATATAGTATAAGACTATACTAAGTTTAAAGGGATTTTGGTAGTGGTATTTAAGGCAGAGACAATCTGATAACTTTATGAATAAATTAGAAAATAATTTGGCTTCTTCACATCTGCTTTCTTGCTTAACATCTCCCATTCCTCAGAAAAGACTCACACCTAAATAAGGCCATACTTTCATCACCAAAGTTGGATGTATATATGGCATGATGAAGCAGTAATATGTTTATTTTGTTTTGATTTGTTTTTGTTCTTTTAGAGGCACAGTCTTGCTGTGTTACCCAGGCTGGAACCTCAAACTTCTGGGCTCAAGCGATTCTCCCACCTCAGCCTCCCAAAGTCACTGGGATTGCAGATATGAGCTACCATATCTGGCTCTTATTCTGTTTTTTAATTGTGTAAGATGACTTTACTAATGGTCAAGTCAAAATAAGGATGGCAATATTAAACCTCTTTTCCTTACAGCTCCTATAGAAGATAATCAGTTATGAAATAAGTAAACAGAAAAAGAAGGAATTAAGAAATTAAAACTTTTTCCATTGAAGTAAAAAAATATTATTTCTCTTAGCTTATTCCCCTCTATTAATTTTAAAACAATATTAAGGAAGAGGGACAATATCTTATACTCATTTAGGAGGACCAGCAATCATACATAATCACTACAAAAAAAAAAGAAAAAAGGAAAAAAAGCTCTTGCCCATTTACCATTCATTCAGTCTACAAACATTGACTAAGCACCCAGAACTAATATACAGCCAGTACATGAGGTATGGAATAGTAGCCAATGTCTATTCTAATTAATCAGTTATATATTCTGATTGGTTGGTGCCTGCTGATTGTTAAATATCAAACATGTAAGTATATCTTATCTTTTAGTATTTATGTTAGATGCTTATGATAAAGAAATTAATAAAATATAATTTCTGTCCTCAGGAAACCAACACTCAAGACACATAAGTAAACAAATCACAGTACAATCTGATAAGGACAGTAATAACAACACATAGAAGATACTAAGAAAGAGCTGACAGAGCCTCTTAGGGTTTCTGAAGGAAGGATTATCTAGGATGGATTTGGAAGAATCTGTGTGAGTTCGTTAAATGGACAAAATAGAGAAGGGAACTGTGCACAGAGAAAATGATGTATGAAAAGGCACAGAAGCATTAAAGAGAATAGGATCCCCTTGATAAAAGATGCAGTTAAAAATGTTGAATTTTAAAATTTAAAAAGCAGAGTAGCAGGAAGTGAGGTAGAAAATTTGGTAAAAATCCCCTATATGCCAGGGTAACCAAATCCCAATAGCAAATAATAGCTTTATCTTTACCCTGTCCTCTCCCCAAAACAAATATATTTAATTAAGTCAATTATTCTTGCATTTTCATGGACTCTGTCTAGCTTTTGTATGGGCTACTTTCAGTACAACCCTAGTGAGCATTATCTTACTTTTAATTGGCCATTTCCCTGTTTTTTCAACAGCACAATAAATTCTAGTACTATGTTGTTAACACCAACCTCACTTGGTACCATCTTCTACTAAACAAATTTACCTTCAATTCCAAGAACAATTAGCCACACAAACAACTCAGCAATTTCTGTTACGATAAATACTTAAAAATAAATTTTGGGCAAAGAGTTAAGCCTGCTACCAATGCACATCCTCCCTAACAGACACAAGTCCCTGAGGAATTACTACCTATTCAATGAAATCCTAGGCTAGTTATCCTGTGAATGGCTAGAGCTAATGCAGAGCTATTCTTAGAGATCCAATTTGGTCAGCTCCCAGGTTAATTAAATCTAATGGGCTCTCAGATAGTTTGGATCCAGAGAGTCTGTTGTATGGAAACAATGAACCTGAATTTTTATTACAGGTTAAAATATCTACTAGGAAGACTCCAGACCAAAGCATACCTTTCTCCCCTATGCACATTTTAAACTAGTTCCACCATCCAATATAATAAGAACAATCCTCAAAAGTGGAACAGATCCCAAGATATATAATGATGGCACTTAAAAACCTACTCTACTACAACGAGTAAGATGTGCAACGTTTGGGGGATGGACATGCTTGAAGCTCTTACTCGAGGGGGGAGAGGGGCATGGGCAATATAAGTAACCTTAACACTTGTACCCCCATAATATGCTAAAATAAAAAATAAAAAATAAAAAACCTAGTCTATGTCACAAAGAAACAGACTTTGAGACAGTGAGCACTCTATTAGACTTAAGGAAAGTACTATATTTTGTTCCTAGAGATTACTGGTCCTTGAGACAGAAAAAGAAATCCCTTGGGATGCACAATAAGGAATGGGGAATATATGATAAAGAAACAATTGCCACAATATCTAATTGAACTATTCACTTTTAAAGTTCTCTTAATTTCGAATGACTGGATCAAAAATTAGAAAACTAATGTAAATGGAGGAAATATTACCTGACCTGACACAGACAGTGTCATTAATATCTAAGTCCCTTTAAAATGCCTGACACAATTTTTTAAATTTTAAATAATCTTGAAGTTTAAATCAAAGTGATTGAAATTTAAAATCTTTCCAAAAAAATAGGATATTATAAAATCTTTCCACTTCAACTTTGATTTTATGATGCTGTTACTTCTTAGGAATAATAAAATAATGGTTTCATTTCATGTCTTTTTTTATTATTTTACCTGCTCATTTTGGGTTAAAGGCAGGGAATAAAATTAGTGATATCAGGAAATAGTTATTTCATTCAATCAACTATTTACATATCCATAAATAGTTATTAAACACATATTTCTATGTGCCAAGCTTTATCCTACTTACTAGAGTATTAAAGAAGACCGATAAGTTCTTGTTTTCATAGGACTTACTTTCTAGTGGGGAAGATAAACAATAAACAAGTAAACAGATACATAAACAAAATAATCACACAAGTATGCTTTGAAGAAAATTCATAGAGTGATATGATGACAGTAAGATGTTGAAAGAGAGTAACACCCTACAGAGAGTAGTCAGAGAAGGCCTCCGTAAAGTAAATGACATGTGAACTGACACCAAAGATGAGAATGAGTCTGCCACGTAAAAACCTGGTGAAGTGCATTCCTGGTATAAGAAACAACATATGTAAATGCCTTTAGGTAGGAAAGGGCTTGGTTGCATCAAGGACAGATATGCCTGAGGAGTAGATTTGTATGAGATGATGTTAGAGAGATACTCAGAAGCCAGATTGTGTTTTGCCTTCCCTCTATGCCCCAGTAAGAAGTTACATGAAAAAGCACTAAACAGAGAAATGACACAATCTGGTTACATATTGAAAAAGTTCACCCTACCAGATGTATGAAGGGTTGGAGAAAGGAAGCAGAAAAACCAATTAGGAAGTTATTGCAAGAGTCCAACTGAGAGATAATAGAGGCGAAGACTAGGGTGATAGCAACAGAAATGTAAAGAAAGATATGTTTTGGAGAGAGAAGCCAACAGAACTTGACCATAAATTCAAATTGTTGAGTAAGGAAAGGGGCCTAGAAGTTTTAGGTTCAAGAAACAATGTATCCAATGATGCTATTTTGAAGATGCATATTAAATTTGAGATGCACATTATATACCCAAGGATAAACGTCAAGTAGAGAGTTGGATATATTAATACGACTTCTATAGTGCAGGTCAGGACTAGAATTTACCTTTAGAAAACATCAGCATACAGATGATATTTAAAGCCACGGTAGAGTCCCATATTCTATTCTTTTTCTTTTAAAACTTTCAAAAAAAACCCAAAACAGATTGAAAGTAAAAGGCTGAAAAAGATTTACCATGAAAACACTAAGCATAAGAAAGCTGATGTGGCTATATTAATATAAGCCAAAGTAGATGTCAAAATTAAGAGTATTAGCAAAGATAAAGAGAGGCATTTCATAATAATAAAAAGGTGAACTCATTAAGAAAACAAAAAATCTTAAATATGAGTGACTTAATAACAAAGTTCTCAAACAGAAAAGCAATTGAAAGTATTAAAGAGAAAAGTAGACAAATCCACAGAGTTAGAAGACTTTAACACCTCTTACTAAGTAACTGATAAAACAAGTGCACAAAAAAGTCAGTAAGGATATAGTACTCTTGAACCATGCCATTCACCAACCTGATCTAATTAACATATATGAAACAATACAATCAACATCAAAAAATCACATTATGTTCCAGTGCACGTGGAACATTCACCAGGAAAGACCACACACTATATCAATAAATTTCAAAGAATCAAAATCTCACAGAGTATGTTCTCTGGCTGCAATGTCATTAAATTAGAAATCAATACAATATCTAGAAAATACTCAAATATTTGTAAGTAAAAAAACACATTTTTAAATAATGATAGGTCAAATTTTAAAAATCACAAAGGGAAATGTTTAAATAGTTAAACTTGATGATAAAATTTAAGCACATGTATCAAAATTTATGTGATAAAGCAGTCCTTAGTGGAAAATTTATAGCCTTAAACTCCTGGTGTTAGAAAAGAAGAACAGTATAAAACTAATAATGTATGCTTCTACTACAAAATGCTAGAAAAACAAAATAAACTCAAAGTAAGTAGAAGAAAGGAGATAATGAAGATAAGATTATAAAAACCAACTAAAAGTAAACAAAAGAGAAAACAATAAAACTGAAATTGTTTCACCCCTACCAAGACTGATCAAGAAGAAAGACAGAGATATACAAAGGCAGAAAGAGAAAAAGAACATAAATTACCAGTATCAAGCAAGAAAGAGGGGACATCACTGTAGATTATAAGAACATTAATGGTTAATAAGTGGATATGACAAATAGCTTATGGCAATAAATTCGACAACTTAGATAAAATAGAAAAATTCATTCAAAACGTAACATACAAAAAAACACAACAAGAACTAATCTATATGGCCCTAAATATGATTAAAAATTTGAACACAAAATTTTATAACTTCCCACAAGAAGAACTCTCAACCCAAATAGCCATACAAAAACACAACAAGAACTAATCTATATGGCCCTAAATATGATTAAAAATTTGAACACAAAATTTAATAATTTCGCACAAAAAGAACTCTCAACCCAAATAGCCTCAGTGGTGAATTCTAGTATATGTTTAAGGAAGAAATAATACAAACCCTTTCAGAAAAATAAAGAAGAAATAAAACCACTCATTTTCTGAAGTCAGTATAACTTTGACTGACCAGAAAAGAACCAGAAAAGAACATCAGAGCCAGAAAAGAACATCAGAAAAGCGGAAAATTATAGATCAATGTCTATTAATCGAACACAGATGAAGAAATATTTAACAAAATACTAGCAAACCACATTCAAAAATATATATATATATATATATATTTTTTTTTTTTTTTTTTTTTTTTGAGAGTCTCACTTTGTTGCCCAGGCTAGAGTGAGTGCCGTGGCGTCAGCCTAGCTCACAGCAACCTCAAACTCCTGGGCTCAAGCAATCCTCCTGCCTCAGCCTCCCAAGTAGTTGGTACTATAGGCATGTGCCACCATGCCCAGCTAAATTTTCTATATATATTAGTTGGCCAATTAATTTTTTTCTATTTATAGTAGAGACGGGGTCTTGCTCTTGCTCAGGCTGGTTTCGAACTCCTGACCTCAAGCAGTCTGCCCGCCTCGGCCTCCCAGAGTGCTAGGATTACAGGCATGAGCCACCGCACCTGGCCAAAAAAATATATATAATATATTATGACATATACTATGTCATAACCAAGTGGGTTTTATCCCAAGTATGCAAAGCTGCTTCTGCATTTAATTTACCACAATAACAGATTAAAGGAGAATATCATGTGATGATATCAATAAATAAAGAAAAAAACAATACAGAAAATTCAACACTGCTTCATGACAAAAAAAATCAACAATAGTATGGCATTATTGTGCAATAAATAACTTATACATATAAGAACACTCAATACCATAAAGATGATATTTCTCTTTAAATTAATCTAAAAGGAAAATGCTTATACAAACAAATCTCCAGAGTTTTCTAAGAAACTTAATGAGCTAACCCTAAAATTCACAGAGAAGAGTAAGGACCATGAACAAAAATGACAATTTTGAAAGAAAAATATAAAGATGTCTTACATTTCCAGATACATATGAAATTTTATTCTTCAATGGTAGTAATTAAAACTATGTTAATTTATTAAAGAGATAAACAGACCAATGAAACTCAATAAAGTTCTCCAAAAACAAATCCATACATTTATGGTAGTTTAATATATGACAGATACAATCAGAAATCAGTAGGAAAAAGAATGATATATTCAATAAATAGTGCTCACACAATTTTTGATACCCTCAATGGTGTATATAAATAAAAAAAGTAAAGGTTATATACTTATTTCATTACCATACACAAAAATGAATTCTAAGCAGATTTTGATAATGTGAAAGACGAAAGTTTAAAACTTTTTAAAGAAAACAGAATAGCTTCATAACAACATGGGGGAGGGGATTACAAAAAATAAAATAATAAATCCAACCATATTAGAATTTAAAATTTCTGAACAATTAATTATAGCAAAAAAAATCATTAATATATAAGTCACAGTCCGGAAAAAGACATATGCTTAAACTGAAAGGATTAGTTTCCAGAACATATGCAGAACTCTTACAGGTCAATAAGAAAAGAGAAAGAACTTAATAAATGTTAGAATAATATCAGCAAGCAATTCACTGAAAAAATCCAAAGAACAATAACTATAGAAAACAGTGCTCAACTAACTCACCAATAATATGGAATACAAAAAAATACAAACAAAAATGACCATTTCACATCCATCAGACTGGCAAAGTATTAAAAACAAGTTATTAGACAATTGCTAGAGAAGATGATAAGAAAATTAACTCTCATAAACTACTAGTGGGAGTATAAATTGGTACAAATACTTTGAAGGAAAATTTGGCAATATTTAGCGAAACTGAAGATGACCGTACCCTGTGATCCAGCAATTACACTTTTGTCTACCCTAGATAATACTCCATAAACACATAAGGAGACATGTCCAAGAATATGCATTATAGTACTATCTGTAACAACAAAAAAGTATATGTTAATCTCAATGTTCATCACTAAGAGAATGAGTGAATTAAATGTAGATAAGTCACATGATAGAATATTGTAGAATAGTTTAAAAAAGGTAGATCTTCATGTATCAACAAGGGAAAAAGATTCTTCATTTTAGCTGCTTTATACTATTCTCCTAAAGATTCCACGGAATCTATAGGCAAATGAAAGTTATCCAATAAAATGCTTACTCATCAACATTTGAAATTATAGTAAATTTCCAAACTAGCCTCCATTTACTGCTATGTTAAGTGGAACTACAGTCCCAACCCAATGAAGTAGAACAGTGAGTTGACACTTTAAAATATTTCATTACAGTTTCATTAAAATATCAGGAATAATTGAGAATGCATTTACTGAACAAATCTATGGTGTATATAAATTAGTTGTTCAGCTATGTTAAAAGAATATAAACATAAATGACAATCATTTATAGTTAATCAATTTTCTTTGTTCAATCTATAAATTTTCAGAATTCTAGTTACAGAGTACTTAGGTGAAAAAGACAAATGCACCTATTTCTGAATTTAAAAATTTCGCAACATATAAACTATTTAAGGTCCACTTAGGTTTATTTGCTTCCTTACTTATTTTTATCTCAAATATACACATATATGTATATACATATATTGGTTTAAATTAGCAAAAGTATATATTTTTTTATTATATATCAAAAGTATATATCAAAAAGTATATATTTTCTTATTAAATCTAATCTTATAGACAAAATCAGTACAAAAACTATTTATGACTAATTTTCACTGTTGTCTTGGTCTCTCCATGAATTTTACATGAGGTTAAAAAAAATAATCTGCCTTTTTATTCCCATACTTCAACCTATTTTAACCACTCTTAACCACTTCCCCATTAAGTGACCAAAGATACCTATAAATGACATGTCTCAGTGACTACCCCTAGAATTGGAGCTGGCCAAAAGACAGCAAAAGACAAGAAAGGGAGTTGGATGATTTGTAACCTTTAGGGACCATGATGCAGGAAATCATTATATCAAGAAACCACTAAACAACACTGAGATAAATCTGCAACAGAAATGGAAACCATGTTTGCATGAGGAGTTGGGGGACAGAGAAAGAGAAGAACTTAAAACTAAGCACACAATTGTCAAGTAAAATTTAAAATATAACAAAATGACAAGTTATATAAAGTATTTTAATTACATAAGTAAATATCTTTTTATTTGACATTATTCTAAAGATTCTAGCTAATGCAATTAAACAAGAGAAATAAATGAGAAGAGATAAAGTATTACTATTTTCAGATCATAGGGTTGCATATTATTAAAATTCAAGAGAAACAATTGAAAAACAATAATAAACAATATCATTCAGGAAGATGGATGGGTACATAAATAACATAAAAATCAATATCATTCCTATATAAAAATAAGTAGAAAAAGTAGTAAAAATATTTATAATTTTATAATAAAATTATTGAGAAATATGTACAATTATAAATAAGTAATGCTATTGAGGGACCTAAAGGAAGGTGAACAAATCAAAACACATTCTAATTTTGAATATGAAGACTTAATATCACGAAGATGACAATTCTTCCCAAATTTATCCATAAATTAAATTTAATCTCAGTAAAAGATACCTATATGATTTAGAACTAAACAAATTGACTCTAAAATATAAAAGGAAAAATAAGCAAGGAAGCATAACCAAGAGAGTGTCTTTGCATCGTTACAGTAGGGAAAGATTTTTTAGGCTACAAAAACACTAACTGTAAAAGAAAAAGTTAATAAATTGGACTTCAACAAAATTAAAATGTTCTGTTCCCCAAAATACATCATTAAGAAAATGAAGCCGGCGCGGTGGCTCACGCCTGTAATCCTAGCACTCTGGGAGGCTGAGGCGGGTGGATTGCTCAAGGTCAGGAGTTCGAAACCAGCCTGAGCGAGACCCCATCTCTACTAAAAATCGAAAGAAACTAATTGACCAACTAAAAAAATATATATATACAAAAAAAAAATTAGCCAGGCATGGTGGCGCATGCCTGTAGCCCCAGCTACTCTGGAGGCTGAGGCAGTAGGATTGCTTGAGCCCAGGTTGCTGTGAGCTAGGCTGACGCCACGGCACTCACTCTAGCCTGGGCAACAAAGTGAGACTCTGTCTAAAAAAAAAAAAAAAAAAAAAGAAGAAAATGAAAAGCCAATCCACAGACTGAGAGAAAATACTCTGAATATATATACAGATGCTCCTTAACTTACAATGGAGTTATGTCCTGAAAAACTCATCAATAAACTGAAAATATCTTACGTCAAAAGTGCATTTCACACTTAAAATATTTTCATCATACTGATGGGCTTATTCAGATGTAACCCCAACATAAGTCAAGGAGCATAATGAATGCATATCTCTTTCACACCATTGAAAAGTCAAAAAATCATAAGTTGAGCCATCATAAATTAGGGACCGTCTATACCTGATATTTGTACAAAATATATCAATATAGTCATTAGCGAAATGAATATAAAAACCAAACCAATAACCACACCAAATGCAGGTAAAGTTATGGAGCAACAAGAATTTTCATATTTTGCTGATGAGAATATAGAATTGTACATGAGCTTTGGAAAACTGTTTGCAATAAAAGTTGAACTTAATTTTTTGACCCAGCAATTCTACATCTAGATATTTACTAAAGAGAAATAAATATACCCACAAAAGACCTGTAACACAAATGTTTATAGCAGCTTTATTTATTATAGCCAAAAAAAAAAAAAAACTGGAAACAATCCACATATTCTACAACAAAAAAAATGGATAAACAAATTTAGGAATATTCATACAATAAAGTAATATCAGCAATAAAAAGGAACAAACTATGGATACAGGCAACATGATGAATTAATCTTATAGATCTTGAATAGAGAGAAAGAAGATAGTACTTACTATGTGATTCTATTTATATGAAGTTCAAAAATAGGCAAAACTATCTATGGTAGTAGAAGTCACAAGGGTGATTGCCTCTTGGGAGAGGGAAGTAAGAAACTGACAGGGAAAGGGCATGCATAAACTTCATAGGATGATATAAATAATATAAAACTTGATGTGGTAATACATAGGAATATATGTATCTTTCAAAATTCATCAAACCTTAATTAAATCTGGTACATTTTATTATTAGGTTATTAAGTATGAAATGTCTGATTTCCTTAGGTAGTAAGTTTGAGTTGATATCTCTGTCATGTATGGAAGCTGTATTTCAATTATTTTAATTTTTTTTTTTAGGTACAAATGTTTAGATTCGTATATTTCCCTTCCTTACCCCCACCTCCCAAAATACTTCAATTTTTAAAAAAAGGAAATAAAATAGTATACCCAGGAAATTTTTGAAAAGAAGAGTAATGTGAGGAAATTATAATAGCTTCAGTGCTATAACAAATGTAGGGGTTGAGGAGATAGGATTTGATGTATCTGCCTCAGTGTCACTTTTACTATATTCATAATATTCTTTAGAGACAATTCACCCAGCCCACATTGCCTGTAGCCAGAGTGGTCCCCTCCCACAGCCACTCCCTTAGCATGCCATTGAGCAATGCTACAAGGTACTAGTAACAGAAGTCAAAAAGGCACAGTCATTAAACTATGTGGTACTTGGTACTGGCACAAAAATAGACAAAACAATTGACATATTAAAGAGATCAGAAATGTACTATGGTGAATGTGGGAATTCCATATATGAAAAAGGTGGCTATGAACATTAGTAGATAAAAAACAGATTACTCAATAAATAGTATTATGGCAAATGAATAAAAATATGCAATAAAGTTGGATCCATACCTTATATCCTAGATAAGAATAAATTGTGAATAAAGCAAAGCCTTAAATACTTCTAAAAACTGAACAAAAAATGATAACATGGGAAATTTATTTTTATAATCTTAAAGTAAGAAACTTTTACTAGATGTGACAAAATTCAAATGCTAAATGTACTAATAAATTTGAAGGCAATTAAATGCTTTTACATGTGAACATGGCAAAGGAAAAAAGAAAACCTGGAATATTTGCAACATATGTCATAAAGAATTATATTCTGAAGCAAATAAACAACCCATATCAAAAATCAAAAACAGTAATATAAATGAGCAAGGAATAGTATACAATAAGAAAAATGCAAAGTGATGTCAAGAAGATGGCAAAATAGGACTTTCCTGCCCTCATCCCCTCACAGAAATATCAATTTAAACAAGCATCCATGCACAGAAATACATTCACAAGAACTAATGGATTAGGTTAGAGGCTACAGCCCCTGGGTAGAATGCAGAAATAAGAATAGATGTATTAAAGGGGGTAGGAAGGACAGTTTCACACGATAGACATCATTCCTCCCTCAAGTCTGTGCAGTGCACAGAGAGAGAATTTCTGTGTATTGGCAAAAAAAGTGAAGTATGCACCCAATTTTATCATGTAGCCCAGTACCAGGCCTGCTCCAGTGAATGCCAGCACCAAGCCAGCCCTCACAGCCCCAGGCTCCAGGCTCACCCAGCGAACTCAGGCTCTAAGCTCATTGCAGGATGAGACCAGCACACATAAACCAAAGTTCCTGTCTTGCTCCAGTACCAGGCCAGCTCCATGGCCCAAGATTCCAAGTCAGCACCTACAGATCTAGACTTCAGGCCAGTCCCAGGTTCTAGACCAGGACCTGCAGACACAAACTTCATGTCAGGACCTACAGCACCAGGCTCCAGATCCACCCCAGTTCCAGGACAGCCCACACAGCCACATGCTCCAGACCAGCCCTGTGAGCCTATGAGTCAGGCTGACTCACCCACTGACACACACACCAAGTCAAGATTTGAGAAAGCATCTTGCTTCAGTATAAGACTACATATATTAATAAAGTACATTCTATGATTTCAGAACCTAAACACAACGTAGACCTTTGCTCTTTTTCGAAGACGTGAACAGATATTACAAAGAAAATTAAACACAAATAGCTTCTAAACATAAAAAGATGTTCAACATCACTTATAGTAAGATGAATGCCAATTAAAATTACAATGTAACTGGTAAAGATTAAAAAGTTTGTTATATTTTGTTGTTGAGACGTGGGAAGAAGCACTCTCATATCCTGCTAGTAGAGGTGTAAATTAATACAACCTTTAGAGAGGGCAATTTGGCATACTAATCAAAATGTAAAATGTCCAGCAATTCTACCTCAAGGATTTTATCCTACAACTATACTTGCACATATGCAATGGGACATATGTACAAAAATATTCATTGAAGCAATGTTTATAATAGCAAAAGATTAGATATAATCTAGTTAAATAAATTATAGCATATTCATATAAATAATACTGAATTTATTGAGATGAACATAACTATATATGTACCAACACAGAAAATTTTCTAAGATATTCGAGTAGGAGATATAATTGAGGTACAAATCATTTGTGTCAAACTTGTGTGTCACCTAACACTCTCAGAATATATTTAAAAAGTGATATTAATAATTTGCCTGTGGGGAACTAGAAAACTGGGGGACTGACAGCCAGGGATGGGAAAGAGATTTAGTTTTTGCTTTCCACACTTATGTACCTTTTGAATTCTGTATGATAGCTTTAAATTACTTATCCAAATATATATTAATATTCTTTAAAATAAGCATAAATATTTTCTATATACTATAACTTGGCAGTAATGAAGAACTGTATTATAGGATGACATAGGAATTGGAGTAGGATAGGACCAGAAGAAGGAGTCAATGGAACTAAAAGTGTCATTTTGGTAAGAAGAACATTGAGAACAGAGACTGCTATAAAGGAAGAGGAGAAATGAGAGAGGGAAAAGGAAAATAAGAAATGAGTTAATTCCACCAGGGATGAGAACTCACAAGCAGCTCCACATACAAAAAAAAGACCTAGCCCATAACAAGTTCTTCCCTGGCTCTGTCCTAGTCAGACAAATTAAGCCAAGACTCTGGAATATCCAGCAAAGCCAAAAGGAGAAAAGTAAAGGTATAACCTTATAGATTATCACTGGACACAATGACTACAAATATCACCATAAAATCTCCAAAGCAAAACCATATATTATATTTTTCTATTTTATCTTTTCTGTTAAAATGTAAAAAAAAATCTTCTGTTTATTTTTGAAACAAGATAGTGAGTCTTACCTTCCTTTTTGGCACTTAAGAAAAAGGGTCCTCAGAGTCTGGGGAAGGAATCAATAATCGAACACAACAATCCTATGAGCTAGGATTACTACACTTGTTTATTTCCTCCACTTCAGAGGTGAGGAAAGTGAGGCTTAAAGTGGTAATATAATTGGCCCAAATAATATAGTTAGCAAAGTGATAGAGGTTGGCTTCAAACTCAGGCATTCTGAAGGTAGAGTTTGTGTTCTTAACCATTTCATGGGTGCATCCCACCTCAGCTCCCTTAGGACTTCCCAAGGTTCACTGGTACATAGAACTTGTCATGAGAATGAAATAAAACAGTGGTCTTTACACATAATCATTGTTTAATAAAGGTTAGCTGTTTAATATTAACAGATATCTATTCCTTGGTTTCCTAAAAACTCTTCAAACTCAATTTCTCCATTAAATCACTGTATTCCCCCACGCCCCCCAATAGGATCCTCCATCATCCAAGCACTGGCTTCAGCACAAATATCTTCATTCAATGCAAAAATCTACTTGTCACCCTTGACTCCTCTATCTTTTTATCCTCTTTATCCAACCACCAAACTTCTCAATTCTCAACTCTTACACCCAAGACCCTATATAGCCACTGACATTTTCTCCTACTTTAGGAGTCCATAAACTGCCACCTATGGCATTTTATAGTTATAGGAATTCCATACAGAATAAGGAAATTGATCCCACTTTTACTTATAGATCAGATGGAATGGTAGTCCCAATTGGAACAACTTGCTCAAAGCAAAAGTTATCTAAAAGATGGAAATGTACTAAATATATAATCAAAATGTATGACTTATGCCTGCTCACAAGAAGTTGGCTAAGCTGCAATTGTACATATTCTTTGTCATCTCTGCAACTTCCTGTGAACATTATCACAGCCACACTGAAAGTCACCTTAAATCAGTGCTCAGTACTTCTATAAAACCTCTTTGTCTCAAAAAAAAAAAGAGTCTCACTCTGTTGCCTGGGCTAGAGTGCCGTGGTGTCAGCCTAGTTGACAGCAACCTCAAACTCCTGGGCTCAAGCGATCATCCTGCCTCAGCCTCCCAAGTAGCTGGGACTACAGGTGTGTGCCACCATGCCTGGCCAATTTTTTTCTACTTTTAGTTGTCTGGCTAATTTATTTTTATTTTTTTAGTAGAGATGGGGTCTCACTCTTATTGAAGCTGGTCTTGAGCCCCTGACCTCAAACGATCCTCCTGCCTTGGCCAGCCAGAGTGCTAGGATTACAGGGGTTAGCCACCACGTCTGGCCTAAAACCTCAAAATATTCTCTTTGCCAGTATTTTCAGCTGTCATAAACATTTTTTCTTATTTACCTGTAGGATATTTTATTTCACAGATATTTTATTGCACAGAATTTTCACATCATGAGTTTTTAATCCCTTTTTATAAGAGACCTGAATCAGATTTTCAAAGTTCACTTGCCCATCTATTCTAAATATGTAAGCAATCAGGTAAATGGTCTATAAAATGATAAAATTTTTCTAAACTTAGAATGTATAATATATTCAAACAAATATTCAGTAGCCCCTGTATGTCTCTTAATTTACTCCAAATTCTTCTAGCCTTCTATTAATAGATGCATTTTGTTATATGTTCCTTTTGAATGGTATGTTGTCTAAATAATACAGCCCAAAATACTTCTATATTGCTTATGAAAAACTCTGGATTTTTGTCTAGTTTCTCTGTTGAACAATATAATAATGCCATTCTTTGTCAGGCTTACAATATAATAAGCAGAATGGTAGTAATAAGATCTAAACTTACGATTTTATTAGAAGAGTTGGTCATAACAGAACTGTTATATTCAGTATCTAGAACAACTTTGGTAAGGTCATATACATGTTAATGTATTAATAAATAGAAATGCAGAAGCAAATAAAGTAATCTACTACATTTACTGGAATGCAGCTCCTCACATCCATTGCCCAGATGAAATAGGATAATCAAAAATAATATAAGTTGAAAAACACTTAAGTATATGCTAAATTGCAACTCCAAATGAAAATAATCAGCAACTAGAATAATACATAGGGATAGAGACATGAATAATGTGCTTAAGTCAAGAAAAGTATCAGACTGCAGTGAAAACAAAGAGCACCTTCCTCTGAATATCACAGGAGAAGCTTCAACCCAACAGATAACCTGTATGCTTCTGAAATATAACAAATACTGCAGGTCACATATCACCCTTCCTTTAATAACAGTAACTTTTAGTAACATTTTTTTTACAATAAAGGTTAATAACCTTTTAATAACAAGTATAATTTATATTTATATTGTCTCAAGAAATACTGATATCCTAAGAAAACTAATAACTTTTGTAAAATGAGAAAAAGGAATAATTTAAGACCCATATTAAAGTGGTCTTTATATAAACAAATGGATCAATGATATATTGTCTCTAGACAGTGACATCATTTTGTTCCCCAAACTGTACTTTCATGATGCTCTCACTAGACATGCATACATCGGTATTTATTAATAGATGAAAAATCAGATATATGCTCTGGCCTATAGGCAAATAATTTACCATGCATATTTGCTCTATGCATCCTAAAAAGTATGGGAAACATAAAATTACTTAAAAAATAATTCAATCTCCTTTACTTTGATTCTACGTGATACAAAATAAGTTCATAATTAAGAAAAAATTCAATCTTTAAGACCAAACATTTCATATTAATTTACTATTAATAGCCTGAGGTAACTTATGTATAATAAATGAGCAAATGTGTTAAATGGTCCTAATTCTTAAAGCATTTATAGAGGCAAGAGCATATAGATAAGTATCTGAGTAATGATCAACACGTACTTTTTTTTATTCCACTTCTGTATTTCTGAGGAAAATCAAATCTAGATGTTTGGATGGGTTCCCTGCTGCACACTTCATCTCTACTAGTGTTTCCATTAGGAATAATTTTAAGTATAAGAAACAGAAAAATTTGACTATTCATGACAGAAACAAATTTGGGAAGGGGGTATTTTTCTCACATTGGAGAAAGGTATCTGATCAGTGGCTCAACAACATCAAGACTAGTGACTCCAATGCTCTTGGGCCTTTCCATCACCTTCACAAACGGCTGGTCAAGACATTACTTTTGCATTAAAAGGTTGTGCCAGCTACATCTTTTTTTTATCATGACTTCTCAGAAGCCCTCAGATATTTTCTTATATCTCATTTGCTAGAACTGTGTCACACAGCTATTCCCAATTGCAAGGAAGCTAAGAAAGTTTTATATTTTCCAGTCTCTCTAGTGGGGATTGCAAGAGAGAAGAAAGTTAAAAATGTCTGTTGGTGTAAACATTAAGCAGGGTCTACAACAGTCACCTCTTTCAACTAACTACTCAACATTCTATACATACATTTTATGTGTAACACATATGCCTCCACCGAGAGGAAGGTAATCCCAAAGTCTCCTCTAGTTACAAAATCTAACTCTCAATTCAGGATCTCTGAGGAAAAACCAATCTTTCCAGCATGGCCCAGTGTGGATCATTGTGAATCACTAACTTATATACTTAAAGACAAATTATCTGCTCTCAACACACCCAATATACAATGACTGAGAAAAAAACAGGTAACTGCAATAAAAACTCTCATTCAGAAACAGGAAGAATGAGAAATATACAGTGGCAATTTTCCATGGTACATAACAATCCCTATATGAATGATGGCTTAGTTTCCTTGTTTATCCTATTTGGATGACCCTGAAACATCTATCTAGGAGATTTTTCCTTGACCACTGCCACTCATATCCCCTAGTTCTACCTTTTGGGAAGATGTCCCTTGTCCATTATCTTCCTTGGTCTTATATGGGATTGACACTGGCAGTACACCCTTCTTGGAAACTTGTATAGCTTTCACATCCACTGCTAGTATACACATCATACTGCTAGTATAAGTAAACAGGCTTGTATATTGCCTTAGTGGTTAAATAGTCATAGAATATTTGCTATCTAGACTTAGGGTTTCTTTGGCCACTAGCCACACATAGCTACTTAAATTTAAACCAACTAAAATTAAATGAAATTAAAAACTCAATTTCTCAGTCACACTAGCAACTTCTCAAGTGTCCAATAGATATATGTGACTAGAACCAACTGTATTGGATAGTGGAAATATGAAACATTTTCATTTTTGCTGAAATATCTATTGAAGAGTACTAAAGAGTACCATAAAAAAGCCTGTTGAATTTCATTTGCCATCTTCCAAATCTACACAAAATTAGGATACTTTTATCTGTTAGTCAATTCTTAGTTTAAAATATAGACTGTTAAATTATGAAATCCAATCAGTACATCAAAGTCATTTCTGTAGTTGAGTAATCATCAAGTGCCTCATTGCTGGGATAGATATCAAAATTCATCACAGAAAAAACAGACAATAATTAGACCATTGTACCTCCTATGTTAACTCTGGACACAAAAGCAGAACTAGAGATTCTAAAAGTTATAAATTGAATCATACTACTTGTGAATCAGCTAATAAGGTGGACTCGTAGAAAGCTGATAGGTTCTCTAGGGAACCTTCCTTGGATTAAAGATGATGCACAGTCTGAGATCTGTCTACAGAAATTGACCTGTATATCTTCAAAAATGCCTCTAAAATCTGGTAGGATTCCTGGTAGGTTAAAACAAAAATGAAGAAAATTACAATATCTTTTCTTCTGTCAGAGATTTCATTCTAAATCCATATTCAATATTTGCCACAACCTACATCATCCCAAACTGAGTAACTGAAGACTATAAGGGGAAAAAAGGCTCCAACTAATTAAAAAAGAGGGGGAGAGGGCACAGTTTAGAAGATCTCAGCTATCATCTTTGGATTTTATGCCAATTAGAAATTGGAAAACTTGAAAAACACGTTTAAGTCTGACTCATCATAAAGAATCAGAACAGAAGGATTTTATCTGTATTTGCAGGGAGTCACCAGTCTCCAGAGCAGATCCAAATACAAATCAGACCACTAAAAGCAGACATTGGCAGATTATTAAAATCTAGCCTATAATGTAGTCTTATCCACCTGAGTATTTTTAAATTATAACTATACCCAATATTCAACATGAGGATATAAGATAGACATTTTACCAATTTCTAAGATATATTGTTAAGAAAAATAAAAATATATTAAATACTTATAATTAACAGCAAAATACATACTTCAGAAAATCCATGTTCAGTGTTATTGTAATTCATTATTACAAAGATTTAATCTTTATACTTAAGAAAGATAAGATTTTAAAACCTTAGTACAATGAGTTTTGAATAACATAAGATTAAAGGAATTCTTGTCACAATAAGAAATGCTATGCGATCTCCTTGAAAATTCTTAAAAAGCAAGCCTCTTTAAAAAACAATCAATTTTTATCTTTAATACAATAAAATGTAAATAATTTAATGTAAGTTTTTCAGTAAAATCAGATAACATGCTTAAATATGCCATAATGCTTAGCAATTATCATGCACTACAACTGTAACAAAACACTTTAAAGTATATTAATTAAATACAGCTATAAAATTAAAATTGGCAATAACAACAATAAGGAAAAAAATAATATTAGACAGAAAAAAGACTCTAACCACTTTGTCCTCCTGGGGTGAATATCCACGAAAGCAAGTTAGAAAAGACAGAAGAGACAAAACAAAAAAAATAATTAATTCCATTCCTAAAACAATAAGAGCTTTTTAAAGTTTAAAGAGTATGCTATATATTAAAATATATAAAGATACATAAATAATTTACATAAAAGTAATTAAAGGAGAATGGACTTTCTACAAATAAAATCCTAATTAAACCTGGAACTCAAAGGAAAAAAAACTGAAAAATGTTTAGGAAAAAAGCTTCTATATACAAAGACAATAAAACATAGCATCATTGTTTATCTTAATTTCATCATATACTATCAAAAGTAGACAAAATGTAATTCTACATGAATTATGCACATTGCTTCTAAAAGTTATTTCTGTCCCATTAATTTAGAAGTCTTTTAAACATTGTTACTAAAAAGAAAAAATTTAATTAGAAGAAGTCACTAAAGATAAGATATTATTGTTTATAATTAGTAATTTGGGGCTATAGTTTCCCAATATTATAAATGTGGGAAAAAAATGGTAAGATATATAATTTGGTCAAAAGAACACATTTTGATACACTGAAAGTAAACTCAATTGCTGCATTCCTCTGTTCTTTAACATAAAATACTGATAATAATAGTGATTACACAATAATAATGACCTGCTATATTATGAGAATTTACATAAATTAAAAATCAAAATAATATTTTGGAAGTATTGCTGTTTCTTTGAAATATGGTGGTAATATAACATTTATGACTAAGAGGAAAGACGATCAAACAGTCCTATCTTAAAATCATGCATTTTTAAACAACATCTCTAGCTGTATATCTTGTGCAATTTCCTTCAGCTTAGAGAGCTTTACTTTCTATCTGCAAATAGAGAATTAATACTTATTTTATAGGGCTTTTTTTTTAAGAATTAAATAAAATGACATGAACAGCTCTCAGTATAGTGTCTGGCACACAGTTCTGTATCTTATATTCTAGCCTATTAAAACATAGGATATTATAGAAATGGGATAGGAATACACTGATTACATCATTGTGTTCTTGACTACTTCCTTTGGTAAATGCTAAAGCTAAAGATGATATAAAAGCTATTGTACACAATCAAGGACAACTATTGCCAACCATTTATCAACAAAAATCATTTACAACACTCATCATATATATATCAGGTACTATACTAGATGTCTGAGACATAAAAATGAGTAAAGACAGTTTCCTCCCCAAATGAACCAAATGTATATGAGAGAAATAAATCATTGCACAACAGAGAGATGTTCTGAAAACAAGGGAATAAGAGAGCACTACGGAAACATAAAAGATCATAGGACTTGGAGAAAGGAGTAAAAGAAGGTTTCTGAGATACGAGCAGGGTTTTGAAGAAAAATGAATAGAAAGTCAGAAAGACCAGTGAAGGAGAGTATTTCATGCAAAGAACACAGCATATGCAAGAAGTGCAAAAACACAAACAAGACTGGAACTGCAAGTAATCTGAAATGACTAGATTATAACTGATGTGTTTGAATTAACATCTCCATGCTTATAACTACATTAATATCTGTCAAAACCTCAGAAGCAAAACACTTTCACAAGACAACTCACATTGCAGAAAATAAAAACAAGAAAGAAAGTGAGGTCTTAATTAATGAGTCTACTAAAAGTTAACTAGTCTCAACAAAAAAAACAAGCTCAATTTCAGCTATAACGAATACATGAAACACTTAGCTATAATATATATATTAAATATTAATGTTATATCTTTATTGTCTTTCAATAGAAAGAAAAAATCATAAAATCTACAATATGATTTCTAAATAAGATATTATTAGCTATTATAATTGAGTGTTCATTATGCTACAATGTACAGACTGAATTGGATGGAGGCAAGTCTAGCAACAGGGAGAACAATTAGGAAGTTGTTACAATATTTTGGTAAGAAAAACTGTGAGAGTGGTAAGAACTATAATAGTAGCATGAGGAATAGAAAGAAGAATACTGATTTAGGAGGTACTGAGAAGTAAGCCTCCATAAGACTTGATGGAGAACTAGGAAAAAATGGAAAAGAAACTCCCAGAGTCTGATTTGGGCAAGTGGAAAGATAAGAGAACAATTACTTGAAAGATCAAATAAAAAAGAAGTAGGTTTAGGGGAAATGATGAATTGAGATATACAAGATAAATTTAAATTTATAAATGCCTATAATACATTTAAGCAGAGATCTTCAGTAGGCAGCTATAAAGATGGATCTGGAGCTCAGAATAATATTCCTGGTGAAATCATGTTTGTAAATTATCAGCATATATAGAGTACAAACAACCCCTGATTTATAATGGTTGGACTTAAGAATTTTCGACTTTACAGTAGTGTAAAAGCAATACACATTGTAGAAATTGTACTTCAAATTTTGAATTTTGATATCTTCCCAGGATAGTGATATACAGTATGATAGTGTCTTGCAATGCTGGGCAGCAGTAACAAGCTCTCAAAAGTCAAAGACAAAGAAAGGATCCTAAAAGCAACAAGAGAATAAAAGCAAATAACATACAATGGAGCTCCAATATGTCTGGCAACAGATATCTCAGCAGAAACTTTATAGGTCAGGAGAAAGTGAGATGACATATTCAAAGCAAGGAATAAAACTTGGAACTGAGAATATTATATCTAACACAAAGCTATCCTTCAAACATGAAGGATAAATAAAGACTTTCCTAGACAAAAAAACCTCAGGGAATTCATCACCACCAGACCTGCCTTCCAAGAAATATCAAAGGGAATTATTCAGAATGGAAAAAAAAAAAAAAAAAAAAAACACAATTGCACAAGAAATCATCTAAAGATATAAAACTCACTAGTAAAAGTATTAATAACTACACAAACAAATTCAAACTACACCAACACCATGATTGTGGTATGTATCACACATCTCTTGAATATGAAGACTAAAGACAAATCTGTCAATAATAATAATTACAACAATTTGTTAAGAGATGGGAAATATTAAAAGATACAAACCAAGACAATAAAAAGTCAAAAACTAGGGCAGTAAAGAGTTATAAAGTTTTTGGTTTTTTTCCTAGCTTGTTAATGTTTCTTCTCTTTTCTTTATGATCAAAGTTAAGTATTCAGCAGTTCACAATAACTTATTATAACTATAAGATGTTTTTATAAGCTAATGATAACCACAAAGAAAAGCCCATAGTAGATACACTAAAAATAAAAAGCAAGGAATTAAAATATTCTACCAGAAAAAAAAAATCACTTACCCAAAAAGGAAGACAGTTAAAAAGAAAGAAAGGAAGAGAGGACTTACAAAACAACCAGGAAACAAATTTTTTAAATGGTAGTTTTAAGTCCTTGCCTATCAATAATAATGAATGTAAAAGGACTAAATTCTCAAATTAAAAGACAGAAAGGCAGAATGGATAATATAAAAATAAAATAAGAGCCAACTATATTCACAAGAAACTCACTTCACCTATAAAGACACATACAGACTGAAAGTAAAAAGATGGAAAAAGACATTCCCTGAAAATTGAAAACAAAAATAATAGAAGTTATATTTATATAAAATAAAACAGATAAGTCAAAAACTGTAAAAAGAGACCAAAAAAAGTCATTATATAATGAAAAATGGGTCAATTCAACAAGAGATATAACAATAGAAATATATATGCAACCAACAGCATATAACAGTATATAAAGAGCAACCACACACACAAAGCAAATATTATTAGATCTAAAGGAACAGATAGTCTGCGACGGAAAAACAGCAGGCTATTTCGACACCCCATGTTCAGGAATGAGACAGAGGATCCAGACAAAAGAAACAATGAAATTAAACTAGACTCTAGAACAAATGGACCAAATTGACATTTACAGAACATTTCAACCAAATGCTTCAGAATATACAATTTTCTTATCACACATGGAACATTCTCCAAGATAGACCATATCTTAGGCCCCAAAACAAGTTTCAAATTCAAAAAAGGAAAAAAATCACATCAAGTATCTCTTCTGACCAGAATGGAATAAAACTAGAAATTAATAACAAGAGAAACTTAGAAAACTATACATATACATGGAAATTAAACAATATGCTCATGAATGACCAATGGGTCAAAAAAGAAATTAAGATGGAAACTTAAAAATTTCTTGAAACAAATGTAAATGGAAACACAACATACCAAAACTAATGTTATATAGAAAAAAAGAAAAAAAAATATGGAAGTTTATATCAACAAAGTCCTAAATCAAAAAAAAAATAGAAATATTTCCAATAACATAATGATATACCTTAAAGAACTAGAAAAGCAAGAACCAACCTAACCCAAAATTAGTAAAAGGAAAAACATAATAAAGATCAGAGCAGAAATAATTAAAATTGAGGCAAAAAAATACAAAAGACCAACAAAACAAAAAAGTTAGTTTTTTGAAAGGTTAAACAAAATCAGCAAACCTTTAGCTAGACTAAGTAAGAAAAAAAGAGACAACCAAATAAATAAAATCAGAGGCAAAAAAGAAGATATTACAACAGATACCATAGAAATACAAAAGATTATTGCAGGCAACTATATGCTAATATATTGGAAAATAAAGAAAAATGGATAAATTCCTAGTCACATAAAACCTACCAAGATTGAACCATTGAAAAAACAGAAAACCCAAACAGACCAATAATGAGTAATGAGATCAAAGCTGTAATAAAGTATTCCCCATAAAAGAGAATCCCAGGACCTGATGGATTAACTGCTGAATTCTACCAAATATTTAAAGAACTAATAATACCAATTCTACTCAAACTCCTCAAAAAAACTTGAAGAGGAGAAGAATACTTTCAACTCATTCTATGAGGTCAGTATTACCCTGATAAAACAAGACAAGAACAAAAAAACAACAAAAGGAAAATTACAGGCCAATGTTACCAATGAAGAAAGATACAGAAATACTCAACAAAATAATAGAAAACTGAATTGAACAACAGATTAAAAAGATCATTCACCATGATCAAGTGGGATTCATCTCAGGGACGTAAGGAATATGCAAATCAATACACATGATACACCACAGTAACAGAAACAAGAACAAAAGCCATATGATCATCTCAATGTACGCTGAAAAAGCATTTGATAGAATTCAACATCCCTGCATGATAAAAAAAAAAAAACCTCAAAAAATTAGATACAGAAGGAATGTACTTCAAAATAATAAGGACATATATGAAAAACCCACAGCTAACATGGTACCAAACACAGAAATATTGAAAGCCTTTCCTCTAAGATCTGGAAGACAAGGAAGCCCACTTTCACCACTTTCATTCAAGATAGTACTGGAAGTTCTAGCATGAGCAATTAGGCAACAGAAAGAAATAAAGGACATCCAAATTGGAAAGTAAGAAGTCAAACTGTTCTTGTTTGCAGATGAAATTATCTGATACATAGAAAACCCTAAAGACTCTATCAAAAACTGTAAAAACTCATAAATGAACTCAGTAAAGTTACAGGATACAAAATCAACATACAAAGTCAGAAGCACTCCTATATGCCAAGAGCAAAAAATCTAAAAGAGGAAAAATCAAGAAAGCAATCTCATTTACAATAGCTAATAAAATAAAATAGGCCAGGTGTGGTGACTCGTGCCTGTAATCATAACACTTTGGAAGATCAAGGCAGGATGATCATTTGAGCCTGAGCAACATAGTTAGACCCTTCCTCTACAAAAAATAAAAAAATCATCCAGGCATGGTGGCACATACCTGTAGTAGTCCTAGCTACTCAGGAGGCTGAAGCAAATGGATCACTTCAGAACAGGAGTTTGAGGTCACAGTGAGCTATGAAGACACCACTGCACTCTAGCCCAAGCAACAGAATGAGACCCTGTCTCAAAAACCAACAAAATTAATAAAATATCTAGGAATAAACTTAACTAAAGAGTAAAAATCTCTAAAACGAAACCTATAAAACACGGATAAAAGAAATCAAAGAGAATACAAAAAGATTCAAAGATATCCCAATCACATAGATTGAAAGAAGTAATATTGTTAAAATGTCCATACTACCGAAAACAATCTATAAATTCAATGCAATCCCTATCAAAACACCAATGGGGGGAGTAGAAAAATGGCGGAGTAGGGGTGCCCTCCTGGCTCTCTGCTCCCAGAGCGAAAAGTGAAGAAAGCGGATAGCCACACATGAGCGATCTGCACTTCCACAGGACCAGCTTCGCAAGCCTGCAGACATCCACCAGGAAACGGAGGGCTAAGACCATTTACAGCCTAAAGCAAAGGCGAATCGATTATTCTTCCGCAAAAATCGGGGATTCGGAAACACACAACAGGGAGGGAGCGAGGCGTGGTTTAAGCTGCTGCCAGCTGGCAATGGCGCCTACCTGGTGCTGAGAAACACCCCCTCCTACACCGAGCTCCACTTCCACTAGGCTGGGAGGTGCCTGAAGTTGATGAGAAGTGGCAGCATGGGATAAAGCCGTGTGGAGAGGAGACTAGAGCAGGGAACACTCTGAGTTCTCCAGAGCACACAGCAGCAGCAGTATAAGGAGGGGAGGGTCCGAGCCCAGCAACCACTCTCCGCCCAGCAGGAACCAGACCCCACTCGGGCATCTCCCTGCAGAACACTCCCAGGTCAAAGTTTAGGGGAGTTTACACAAAAGGAGGCTTTGACTTTGGACATAGAGGAGGTTTGGGATAGCACTGAGAGGTCAGAGTGCGCTAAGTTAGACTCCTTGATCCATTAGGACCCCCCTCCCTGTACCCCTCCAGCGCCTCCGCAATCCAGCTCTGACTTGGCATTCCAGCGCTGACTTGGGCTTGGGGTTTGGAGGGGAGGCACAGAGAGAGTGCTAGTACGCGCGCCTGCTCCACCAATTTGATATTGGACCATCACTTGCTGCACAAGTGGCACTGACTCTGTGCTCAGAGAGTGGACCCTGCTTGGACGGGGCAGTACTACAGGGGAGATTGCCCTTGGTGGATTTAAGGCAGAGAAACAGTGCCTTCTACACTCTCCTGCAACCCGGAGCCCCGCCCTGGGCTCCAAAGTCTCTGTCCCAGCCTTGGGGGCGGAGCTGAGATAGGAACTGTTCCCATTCCTGCCGCTTATCTCCACCTGTGTAATTAAGGAGACAGAAGACAGGGATTGGTAGGTCCCACTGCCTGCCTGCCCGCTTCTGGTCAGTCTCTCCCTGCACAGGTCTCCCACGCTCTGTGTCCAGAGTGCGGAGCCCCCCTGGGCAGAGCCGAGCCTCGTAGGAGGCTCCCTTCAGTGGTTATTAGGCAGACAGACTTTATATCCACCACGCTTCAGTGTCTTATGGCTGAGCATTTGGCTACAAGGTCTCTGTCCCCGCCTTGAGGGTGGAGTTGAGATAGGAACTGTTCCCATTCCTACCGCTTATCTCCACCTGTGTAATTAAAGAGACAGAAGACAGGGATCGGTGGGTCTGGCTACCTGCCAGCTGGCTTTAGGACAGTCTCTCCCTGCACAGGTCTCCTGCGCTCGGTGTCCAGGCCATGGAGTTTGCCTGGGCAGGGCCGAGCCTCCTAGGAGGCTGCCTTTGGTAGATATAAGGCAGAGAGATTTTACAACCCACACTCTCTGGTGACTTGAGGCTGGGCCCTTGGCTCCAAAGTTCCTAGCCCCGCCTTGGGGGTGGAGCTGAGATAGGAACTGTTCCCTTTCCTGCTATCTATCTCCACATGTGTAATTAAGGAGGCAGAAGACGGGAGGCTGCCGGAGCAGCCCGGAGACCAGCGGGAAGTGTAGGTGAATCAGCCGTTTCTGCTCCACTGCATCTCGGACTGCTGGTGGGCTCCCCAGCGGGTAGAGAGACCTGCAGACATCAGCCCAGCGTCGGCCGCCACCAGTGAGCAACATCACATACCGGCTCAGAAACTAAACAAGATGTGTGAATACCCAAACGAAAACCTAAAGAAAAGAAACAACAACTGAGCGACATGGGAAGAAATCAGTGAAGGAACTCCGGAAATATGAAGAAACAAACGGAAAACACACCCCCAAAGAGGAGCACCAGCCCCTTAGAAACAGACAACAACCAAAACCTGGCAACCAAAATGACAGAAGAGGAATTTCATATGTGGATCATAAGAACACTCACCAACCGCCAAGAACAACTCAATAACCAACACAAAGAAACCACAAAAAGCCTCCAGGATATGGAACAAAAGTTCACTAAAAAGATTGACACAGTGGAGAAAACTTTAACTGAATTCCTGGAGATGAAGAATCAACTAAGGGAACTACAAAATACAGTGGAAAGTCTCAAGAGCAGGGTAGATCAAACAGAAGAAAGAATCTCAGAGATTGAAGATAACACCTTCCAATTAAATAAATCAGTCACAGAGAGCAGAGAAACAAGAGAAAAGAGCAAAGCCTACAAGAGCTGTGGGATTATGTGAAGAAACCTAACGTGAGGGTCATAGGGTTACCAGAAGGGAAAGAAGACAACACTCACGGGTTGGACAAGCTTTTTGAAGATATAATAGAGGAAAATTTCCCAGGCCTTGCTCAAAATCTCGATATACAAGTTTAAGAAGCTCAGAGGACCCCTGGGAGATTCAATGGAAACAGGAAGACGTCACGACATGCAGTCATCAGACTGACCAAAATATCAACTAAACAGGCCCTTCTAAGAGCTGTAAGACGAAAGAAGCAAGTAACTTACAAGGGAAAGCCAATTCGAATAACATCAGACTTCTCTAATGAGACTTTACAAGCAAGGAGAGACTGGGGCCCCATTCTCACTCTTCTGAAACAAAACAAT
>VSMD01050626.1:0-20508 GCA_008750895.1 Mirza zaza
ATTACAGACCAATATCCCTCATGAATATAGATGCAAAAATCCTAAATAAAATTTTAGCAAATAGAATTCAGCAGCACATCAAAAAAATAATTCACTATGACCAAGTGGGATTTATTCCTGGGATGTGAGGCTGGTTCAACATATGCAAGTCTATAAATGCAATTCACTTTATAAATAAAATCAAGAATAAAGACCATATGATTTTGCCAATAGATGCAGAAAAAGCATTTGACAATACCCAACATAACTTTATGATAAAAACTCTTAACAAAATAGGCATAGACAGCCCATACCTTAAATTTATCAAATCTATTTATGACAAACCAACTGCTAATATCATTCTAAATGGGGAAAAATTGAAACCATTCCCTCTTTGCACCAGAACTAGACAAGGATGCCCACTTTCTCCCCTCCTATTCAACATAGCGCTCGAAGTCCTAGCTATAGCAATAAGGCAAGAGAGGGGTATTCAGGGCATCTAAGTCAGAGCAGATGAGTTCAAACTGTCACTCTTTGCCAATGATATAATATTATATCTAGAAAACCCGATGGACTCATCCAAGAGACTCCTAGATTTGATAAATGAATTCGGTAAAGTTTCAGGGTATAAAATCAATATACACAAATCATAAGTATTTATATATGCCAAGAACCATGAAGCAGAAACTCAAATCAAAAGTGCAATACACTTTACTATAGCCCCAAAGAAAATTAAATACCTAGGAGTATACTTAACAAGAGATACGAAAGATTTATACAAAAAGAACTACGAAACACTAAAAAAAGAAGTTGCAGATGATTTAAACAGATGGAAAAATCTACCATGTTCATGGATTGGTAGAATCAATATTGTTAAAATATCAATATTACCTAAGGTGATCTACAGAATCAATGCCATCCCCATCAAAATACCACCAGCATTCTATACAGATATACAAAAAGTAATTATTCACTTTGTATGGAACCAGAGAAAACTAAAAGCAATTTTAAGTAGAAAGAACAAACTGGGAGGCATCAGTCTTCCCTACTTCAAGCCGTACTATAAAGCAATAATAGTTAAATCTGCCTGGCACTGGCATAAGAACAGAAGCACTGATATCTGGAATTGATCTGAGATTCTAGAGATCAAACCATCTGTATATGGTAACCTAATCTTTGATAAAGCAGACAAAAATATACTATGGGGAAAAGATTCTCTCTTCAATAAATGGTGCTGGGAAAACTGATTAGCAACATGCCAAAGAGGGAATCAGGATCCCAACCTCTCACCTCTCACGAAAATTTACTCAACATGGATAACAGACCTAAACCTAAGGCTTGAAATTTTAAGAGTTCAAGAAGAAGATGTTGGGAAAACCCTATCAGATATTGGCCTAGGCAAATAATTTATGAGGAAGACCCCAAAGGCAATCACCACCGCATCAAAAATAAACAAATGGGATCTGATCAAATTAAAAAGTTTCTGCACTGCCCAGGAAATTATCATTAGAGCAAACAGACAACCCACAGAATGGGAGAAAACATTCGCTCTCTATACTTCTGATAAAGGTGTAATAACAAGAATCTATCTAGAACTTAAAATGATATACAAGAAAAAATCAAACAACCCCATCAATATTATGGGCAATGGAAATGAACAGAAACTTCTCCAAAGAAGACAGAATAATGGCCTGCAAACATATAAAAAAAAAAGTGTTCAACATCTCTAATCATCAGAGAAATGCAAATCAAAACCACAATGAGATACCACCTAACCCCAGTGAGAATGGCCTGTATCAAGAAATCTCAAAACAACAAATGATAGTGAGGATGTGGAGAGACAGGAACACTCTTACACTGCTGGTGGGACTGCAAATTAGTGCAATCTTTGTGGAAACGAATTTGGAGATATCTCAAACAGCTAGAAATAGAAATGCCATTTGACCCAGCAATAGCAATGTTGGGCATCTACCCCCCAAAAAACATAAGTCACTCTAGTATAAAGACATCTGCACCCAAATGTTTATGGCAGCATAATTCACTATTGCACTGTCATGGAAACTGCCCATGTGCCCGTCAAATCATGAGTGGTTAACTAAAATGTGGTATATGCTCACAATGGAATATTATTGAATCCTAAGAAATGACAGTGAGCTAGCACTGTCTATGCTATCCTGGATTAAGCTTAAGTCCATAATACAAAGTGAAACGATACAAGATCTGGAAAGTGGGGTTCACATCTACTAGCCATCAAATCGTCATCAAACTAACTGACTAAAACTATGGTGCTCAAAAAATGGTAGTGTTCAACAGGGATTGGCGGGTGAGACCCACATCTCACATCTCATTAAGGAGGTGGCGAACATTGTGGGGGGAAAGGGATTACCTCTATCCCTTTTTAGGGAGAAGCAAAGATATACACTGTAACCAAAATGTCTAAAAAAATCTGTTATCAGGAGGTGGGCAGGTGGAAGGAGGGAGAAGGGGAAGGGTATGTACTTACATGGTGGATGTGGTGCGCACCACCTGGAGACTGGACACGCTTGAAGCTCTTGAATACTGGGGTGGGGGAAGGGGACAGGGGTAAGTTATGTAACCCTAGCAATAACTATACCCCCATAATATGTGGTAATAATAAAGATATACTCTTCAAAGTAAATGAAAAATTGGACAAAAGCTATCACAATTTATGGGTTATAGTAAAAGTTGTCCCAAGTGTAAAGTTCATAGCCTTAAATGTGTCCATCAAAAAGACAGAAAGATCACAAATTAAAAACTTAACTTCACATCTAAAGAAATGAGTAAAAGAAAAAGAAACCAAATCCAAAGGTAGAAGAAGAAAACAAATAACAAAGCTCAGAGCAGAACTAAATGAACTGGAAACAAACAGAAAAAAAACATACAAAGGAACAATGAAATAAATATTTTATTCTTTGAAAACATAAACAAAATAGATAGACCACTAGCCAAAATAACAGAAAACAGAAGAAAAACAATGCAAATAAGCTCAATCAGAAATAAAAAAGGAGACATTACAACTGATATCACATAAATACAAAATATCATCCATGAATACTAGCAAAACATCCATGCACACAACATAGACAACCTTGAGGAAACAGAAAAATTCCTGGAAACACACAAGCTCCCATGCTTGAAGCAGGAAGAAATAGAAATCCCGAAGAGACCAGTAACAAGAAGTGAGATCGAAGCGTAAATAACAAATCTCCCAACAATAAAAAGGCCTGGACCAGACAGATTCATAGCCAAGTTTTACCAGATCTAAAAAGGAGAACTGGTACCTATCCTACAGAAATTATTCCATAACATGGAAGAGGGAATCTTCCCTAATTGGTTCTACAAAATCAGTATCCCTTTTATACCAAAGCCAGAAAAGGACACAATAAAAATAGAAGGAGATGTTGAGCATTTTTTCATATGTTTGTTGGCCATTATTCTGTCTTCTTTTGAGAAGTTTCTCTTCATATCCTTTGCCCATTTTTTGATAGGGTTGTTAGATTTTTTTCCACATTTTGTTACATCTCTAAGTGGTTTTTGTTTGTTCACTTGTTTCTTGTTGATCTAGAAAATTCCAGCCCTGACATCCAGGGCTGTCATGAAAATAATACAAATTAATATATGTGAAAACATTAATGTATTTACATATTTACTAACCTAATACTATATGTTGCACACTATGCTAGGTATTGAGCATAAAACAATGGTCCCAACCCATGACTCAATTGGAAACTACAAAGCACAATGGCACGTTAACTATGTGCATCATATAATAATCCATTCACACTATCACAATGACCATGGCTGTTAATGTTGTTAGTAATTCCAAATTCTTAAAATAGAAAACAAATAATAAACTCTTAACATGTTTGATGTGGTATTTCATAAAGGTTATGACTAGGGGACATGATGATATTTTTGTTAAATATAACTAGCCCTTTTTATATTATTTGGTTTGACTCAAATTTAGAGTGAACATTTTAAAAAAGCAATTGCATGTGTTCTTGTCTAGTTTTTAATTATCTACTGTTACTAAACTTTTAAAATACTTCAGATATAAGTCAAATATGACCTGGCTTAGAATAGAAGTTAGGTCCACAGCATTATTTATCCTTAGATAGTTCATGTTCCCAAGTCCTACATTCTTCAGTTCCCCAAGTAGCCTTAAAGAAGAACTGTGTCACCTTGTCTTGCTCATCTGAATATAAGTACAGCCTGATAGGAAATATAATATTATAATTACACTGCAGTGTTAGATATGCTATGAGAATGAGCATGAAGGATTATTGGACCATAAATAAAGTGATCCTCTAGTGAACTTGAAGTATCAGGAAGTCTTCTGGAAAGATGTAGTGTCTCCTTAGAGCCGTAAAGAATGAATAGATGTGAACCAGATGGAAAGGAGGCTGAGTAAAGAGAAAAAAGTATTTACATAAAGTCAGAGAGAACATTATGTGAATGGTCCAGAAATAAAAGAGCCACTGCAATTTATTTCACCATGGATATGGAGTGGTAGGAAATGATAAAAGAGAAGAAGAGTGGAACAAAATGAGGCAGGCCCAGGTTTTGGGTATCAAGCCAAGGAGTTACAGCATTATATAAATGCTTTAAACAACTGAGAAGTGATTATTAGTCCCATTCAAGTTTTTATAGAGAGGAAGACCAGAAGCAGAGAGACCAAGAATTGAAAGCTTCTGCATAAATACATGATGGTCTGGCCAAAGCTTGTTGTAGGGATAGAAAAGGAAAGAGCCTGAATAGATGTTTAACTAGAAGGAATAAGTTCTAATGTTTAATGGCAGAGTTAAGTGACTATAGTTAACAAAAATGTATTATATTTTTCAAAATAGCTAGAAGAGAAGAAGTTAAATATACCCAAATCATAGAAATGGTAAATACTTGAGTGATGGATACCCTAAACACTCTGACTTGATCATTACACATTCTACACACGTAACAAAATTTCATATGCGTCCCATAAATATGTACAACTCTAACATATTAAAAAAATAAAAAACAGATTCTTCCAGCAGGCCACACGGAGAGTTGAGAGCCAGATGTTAACCTCAGCTCCAGTACTTACCAACAGTGTAACAATGGCCATGTTACTTAATCTCCTGCAGTCTCAATTTCTGCTTCTGGCCAATGAAAATGAGTTGCCCTCTTCAGCTCGCAGGGCAGTGCAAGGGCGAAGCATATATAAAACCTCTGAGTATATAAACATAAAGACTTATTAATTAGCTCCCTGAACCATGGTGTTTGTCAAATAATTATACAATGCCTTATCAACCTTTACTGTCACATCTTATGTCCTTCATTCTGATGGGAATACTTACACTTAAAAGCTTTTCTAATAAAACAATAAAAAACTTGAGACTTCCATTGAATATTAGGCTCAGAATAATAGTTTATTCAATGGAGTGGAAAGCTAACAAAAAATAATTGCAAAAGGAAGACAACTCTTAGACACTTCTTGGAAAAATGTGCAAACACATTTATATTTACCTGTAGTCATCTCCTGGAACAAATATTAAACTTCACATCATACAGAGTTCCAGGCCCCATGAGCAGCACTATGGGGAATAGAGAAATGAATAACATCTACCATTTACCCTCAAGGAGACAAAATTCAGTGGAAAGATAATACACAAATTCATATCATTATAACACAAGCTGAAAATACAAAGTGCCCAATGAAACGGATAACCCACGTGTAAGCGGAGTTCCAAGAAGAGCTGTATCATAGATGACTTTAAGACACTGAGTAAAGCAACATCAGAAAGCCCTGGGTTAGAATCCATGATCTTTCACTTGTTGGCTATGTGGTCTTGGGGAATCATCTAAATTCTCTTATCTTCAGTTTTCTTATCAGTAAAATACAGGTGACAGGAATATGTGTGCCTTTTATAATTTTGTGAGAATTAAATTAAATGAGAAGGCATAGAAAATTAAGCCGAGATAAACTTGCGGTAGACAGAAACTTAAGCAAATGATTGTTTTAGCCAGAAATGTTTTCAAGAAATTAAATGTGTGTCCCCTCCTACTGTTGGGAGGGAATAATAGAAAAATTTAAATCCCTGTGTCATTAAAAAGAATATTCTAGATGGAGTGAGGGATAACTGCAAAAATCTTCCATAGTCACTCCAAACTAGTAAGCTGTCTTCACTTCAAAGCTTTGACCTGGGCCTTCAACCAGCCTAGCTGTTTGCTGAGCCAACAGTAACATATTATAGTGCTAGGCACTCAGTATATTCTCAAGAAACATTTTCAAGAAAATGTTAGGAGTGAAACATAAGAAAAAAATAAGAATGCTCCTTTTAAAAAAAATATTTTTATTTTAGCGTATTATGGGGGTACAAGTGTTAAGGTTACATATATTGCCCATCCCCCCCCTCAAGTAAGAGCTTCAAGTGTGTCCATCCCCCAAACGTTGCGCATTTACTTGTTTGGATTTTTATACTCATCCCCTCCTCCTGCTTCCCACACTCCTGCCACCCAATAAATGTTACTCCTATATATCCACTTAGGTGTTGATCCGTTAATACCAATTTGCTGGTAAGTAGATGTGGTGCTTGTTTTTCCATTCTTGAGATACTTCACTTAGCAGAATGAGTTCCAGCTCTACCCAGGAATATACAAGAGGTGCTATAACACCATTGTTTCTTAAATCTGTGTAGTACTCCATGGTATATATATACCACATTTTATTAATCCACTCATGAATTGGTGGGCACTTGGGTTCTTTCCACAGCATTGCAATTGTGAATTGTGCTGCTATAAACATTCGAGGGCAGGTGTCTTTTTCATAAAGTGACATTTGATATTTTGGTTAGATTCTAAGTAGTGGACTTGCTGGATCAAATGGTAGATCTACTTGGATCGATTTAAGGTATCTCCATATTGCTTTCCACAGAGGCTGAACCAGTTTGCAGTCCCACCAGCAGTGTAAGAGTGTTCCTATCTCTCCCCATCCACGCCAACATTTATTGTTTGGAGACTTTTTGATAAAGGCCATTCACACTGGAGTTAAGTGATATCTCATTGTGGTTTTGATTTGCATTTCCCTGATGATTAGAGATGTTGAACCTTTTTTCATATGTTTGTTGGCCATTATTCTGTCTTCTTTTGAGAAGTTTCAGTTCATGTCCTTTGCCCATTTTTGGATAGGGTTGTTTGATTTTTTCTTGCTGACTTTTATGAGTTCTAAATAGATTCTAGTTTTCAGCCCTTTATCAGATGTGTAGGTTGTAAAAATTTTCTCCCATTCTGTGAATTGTCTCTTTGCTCTCTTGAGAGTTTCTTTGGCTGTGCAGAAGCTTTTAATTTGATCAGGTCCCATTTGTTTATTTTTGTTGCTGTTCTGATTGCTTTTGGGGTCTTCTTCATAAATTCTTTGCCTAGGGCAATGTCTAGAAGAGTATTTCCAACATTTTCCTCTAGAATTCTAATAGTTTCTCACCTAAGGTTCAAGTCTGTTACCAAGCATGAGTTGATTTTTGTGAGAGGTGAAAGGTGTGGGTCTTGTTTCAGTCTTCTACATGTGGCTATCCAATTTTCCCAGTACCATTTGTTGAAGAAGGATACTTTTCCCCAGTGTATATTTTTGTCTGCTTTGTCGAAGATTAGTTGGCTATATGAGGATGGTTACATATCTGGGTTCTCTGTTCTGTTCCCCTGGTCAATGTCTCTGTTCTTGTGCCAGTCCCAAGCTAATTTAATTACTATAGCTTTGTAGTATAGTTTGAAGTCTGGTAAATTGATACCTTCTATTTTGTGTTTATTGCCTAGGATTGCTTTTGCTATACGGGGTCTTCTCTGGTTCCATACGAAGTGTAAAATTATTTTTTCTATATATGTGAAAAATGATGATGGTATTTTGATAAGTATTGCATTGACTCTGTAGGTCACTTTGGGTAGTATAGATATTTTAACAATGTTGATTCTGCCGACCCATGAGCATGGTATATTCTTCCATCTGTTTACGTCCTCTGCTATTTCTTTCTCCAGTGTTTCATAGTTCTCTCTGTAGAGGTCTTTTACCTCCTTAGTTAAATATATTCCAAGGTCCTTTATTTTCTTTGTTTCTATTTTGAAGGGAATTGAGTCTTTGGTTTGGTTCTTACTTTGACTGTTGTTGCCGTATATGAATGCCTCTCATTTCACTGTATTGCATTTGTATCCTGAGACTTTACCAAATTCATTAATCAATTCAAGGACTGTCTTGGTTGAATCCTTGGGGTTTTCTAGGTATAATGTCATGTCATCAGCAGAGTGAGAGTTTGATCACTTCTTCTCCCATTTAGACGTCCTTAATTCCACTCTCTTTTCTGATTGCTGTAGTGAGTACTAACAGCACTATGTTGAACAGAAGTGGAGATAGTGGGCAACCTTATTTGTTCCAGTTCTAAGTGGGAATGCTTTCAATTTTTCCCCATTCAGTATGATATTGGCTGTGGATTTGTCATATATGGCTTGTATCATTTTTAGGTAAGACCCATCTATGCCTATTTTGTTCAGCGTTCTTATCATAAAAGTATGTTGAATTTTTTCAAATGCTTTCTCCGCGTCTATTGAGAGGGTCATATTGTCTTTGTTTTTGTTTCTGTTTTTTTGGTGAATTGCATTTATATATTTGGACATGTTGAACCATCCATGCATCCCTGGGATGAAGCACACTTAGTTGTGATGCATTACTTTCTTGACAAGGACCTGGATTTGATTGGCTAGGATTTTGTAGAGAATTTTTGCATCTATATTCATAAGGGATATTGGTCTGCAGTTTTCTTTTTTTGTTCCATCCTTTCCTGGTTTTGGTATCAGGGTTACGTTTGCTTCATAAAATGGGTTGGGGAGGATCCCATCCCTCTCTGTGTTGTGAAATACTTACTGCAGGATAGGCAGCAGTTCTTCTTTGTAGGTGTGATAAAATTTGGGAATGAAACCATATGGTCCAGGACTTTTCTTTTTAGGAAGATTTTTTTAATTGCTATTTCAATTTAAGAACTTGATATTGGTCTGTTCAGGAATTCTATTTTTTCCTGTTTGAGCCGAGGGAGGCTTTGTGTCTCTAAGAAATTGTCGATTTCCTCCACATTTTCCACTTTGTGTGCATAGAGGTTTTTGTAGTATTCATAACTTATGTCTTGTATCTCCATGGCATCAGTTGTAATTTCTCCTTTATTTTTCCTCATGGAGCTTATTAGAGATTTTCCGTTTCTTCTTTTCATTAGTCTAGCCAATGGTGTGTCCATTTTTTTTTATTTTTTCAAAAAACCAACTTTTTGTTTTATTAATCATCAGTATAGTTTCCCTGTTAACAATTTTGTTCAGTTCTGATTTGATCTTAATGATTTCACTTCTTCTGATGGGTTTGGGCTTGGTCTGTTCTTTTCCTAGCTCTTTGAGAAGATACATTAGGTTGTCTATTTATGATCTTTTCGACTTTTGGATATAGGCATTTATGGAGATAAACATTCCTCACAGGACTGCTTTAGCTGTGTCCCACAGGTTTTGGTAACGTGTGTCTCCATTGTCATTTAGTTCAAAGAATTTTTTGATTTCTATCTTGATTTCCTCATTTATGAAGTGATCATTCAGCAGAAGTTTGTTTAGTTTCCATGACTTTGTGTAGAAATGAGAACTCCTGTTAGGATTGATTTCTACATTTATACCATTGTGGTCTGAAAAGATACATGGTATAATTTGTATTTTTAAAAATTGTTTGAGACACGATTTGTTTCCTAGGATATAGTCAATCTTAGAGAACTACCCATGAGCTGATGAAAAGAACGTATATTCAGTGGTTTGGGGGTACAATATCCTGTAAATGTCAGTCAGGCCCATTTTTTCTAGAGTTCTGTTTAATTCCATTATTTGTTTGTTTCTTTTCTGTTTGGAGCATCTGTCCTGTGTTGTCTTTGGGGTGTTTAGTTCTACAACTATTATGGTGTTGGTGTTTATTCATTTGTTTAGATCAAGTAAAGTTTGATTTATGAATCTGTGTGCACCAAGGTTGGGTTCATGTATATTTAGAATTGTTATGTCTTCTTGTTGAACTGTACACTTCACCATTATATAGTGACCTTCTTTGTCTTTTATTACTTTTGTTGATTTAAAAGGTAAATTATCTGTGATCAGCACTGCCACATCAGCTTTCTTTTGGCTCCTATTTGCTTGAAATATTGTTCTCCACCCCTTTACCTTTAGTCTATATGCATCCTTGCAGGTTAGATGTGTTTTCTGAAGGAATCAGATATTTGACCTGTGTTTTTTTGTTTTTTTTTTTTTGTTTGTTTGTTTTTATCAATTCTGCCAGCCTATGTCCCTTTAGTGGAGAGTTCAAGCCATTCACTTTTATTGAGATAACTGATAAGTGTGGCAGAAATCTGTTCATTATGTTGGGTTGAACTTTGTTGCTTTGTTTTCCCTCTTGAGCCATTATGGTATCTGGGCTTTGATCTTTAGCTTTGAGTAGATTTATATTCGTGAGTGTTTATTGTGCTGATACATGGGTAACACTCTTTTGAGTACTTATTGAAGGGCTGGTCTTGTCTTGGTGCATTCCCTCAGTCTTCGCTTATCTGAGAATATCTTGATTTCTCCTTCACATACAAAACTTAGTTTTGCAGGGAATAAGATTCTAGGCTGGGCATTTCTCCGTTTCAAGAGAGTGAGAATGGGGCCCCAGTCTCTCCTTGGTTGTAGAGTTGCAGTAGAGAAGTCTGGTGTTATTCGGATTGGCTTTCCTTTGTATGTTACTTGCTTATTTCGTCTTACAGCTCTTAGAAGGGCCTCTTTAGTTGATATTTTGGTCAGTCTGATCACTGCATGTCATGATGTCTTCATGTTTGCATTGAATATCCCAAGGGTCCTCAGAGCTTCTTGAACTTGTATATCTAGATTTTGAGCAAGGCCAGGACAATTTTACTCTATTATATATTCAAATAACTTGTCCAACCTTTGAGTGTTTTCTCCTTCCCCTTCTGGTAACCCTATGACCCTCACATTAGGTTTCTTCACATAGTCCCACATCTCTTGTAGGCTTTGCTCTTTTCTCTTGCTTCTCTGCTCTATCTCTGTGACTGATTTATTTAATTGGAAGGTGTTATCTTCAATCTCTGAGATTCTTGCTTCTGTTTTATCTTACCTGTTCTTGAGGCTTTCTGCTGTATTTTGTAGTTCCTTGAATTGATTCTTCATTTCTAGGAGTTCAGTTAAACTTTTCTTCATTGTATCAATTTCTTTAGTGAATTTGTGTTCCAGGTCCTGGAATCTTTTTGCATTTTCTTTGTGTTGGTTATCCAGTTGTTCTTCCAGGTCACTGAATTTTTTTATGATTCAAATTTGAAATTCCTCTTCTGTCATTTTGGTTGCCTCACTTTGGTTGGTGTTGTTTCTAAGGGGCTGGTACTCCTCTTTGGGGGTGTGGTTTCCATTTGGTTCTTCATATTTCCAGAGTTCACTGATTTCTTCTCATATCGGTCAGTTGTTGCTTCTTTCCTTTAGGTTTTTGTTTGGGTATTGAAACACCTTGTTCAGTCTCTGAGCCGGTAAGTGTTGTTTGTGGGTGAGATTCAAGCACACCCTGTATGATGAATCAGTAGGTGCCATGAAAAGGGTGTGCAGAATGTCCTCACTGTCAGTAGGTGGCACTTGCTTGGGAGAACAGGCTACGCTGTTGTTTTTGTGTCCTGTAACCAGCTCTTGTTCCTCTAGAGAAGCACTCTAATTCCTCAGATGGTCAGTGGGGCCCTGGGACTTGCAGGTGTGTCCTTTTCTCCCCCTCAGTGAGAACTGATCTGGGAGTGAGTCTTGGCCAAGCTGGCTTGGGTAAGCCTGCCCTCTGGCACCACAAATGCCATTAGCAGGGGTCAATGTTCTGTTCTTTGCTACTGGGAAAAGCTGTCAGGGAGGGCCTGGAATCGTCCCACTCAGTCAGAAAATCTGCATGTGGGGGTGGGGCTGTCTGAGACCTGCAGTCTTGAGCAGGCCTAACTCCTTTTCACCCTCCCCAACTCCGTGGCTACTCCTGGGCCTCTGCCAGCAGGCCAGACCTTACGCCACCGGGCCTCCCCTGGATGTGATGCTAGCCAGGAGGTTCCCTGCACAGGAACGCTGCCTGGCCTGGGTACACGACCTCCCTTTGGGAGAAGGGTTGCCCTCTAGGATGCTGATCTGCCCCTGAAGGCACACACACCTCAGTAGGCTGTTCACGTAAATCCCTTCTGTGCCCCGGGCAATTGGAGACCTGGGAGCATTGGATCTGGACTGCATGTCTGAGCTCTGGGCACCAGATTTCAATCCCTAACCCCACCAGGGAGAGGAGTGCCAGTCTGAATTCACCCACAGGGAGCCCAAGCTGGGTCTATGTCTCTCAGCTTCAGGGTCTGCCCCGTTCTCCTTGGATTACCAAGCCAGTAGCACCTGGGAGGGCTGTTGGGCAGGAAGTTCACCATCTGAGTTCCCTTCGGCCAGCTGTAGGGCCCCAAAAGGGAAAGTCCCATTCCCTGGAGGTGCTTCCAGCTGGTGGCTATATTGTCTTTCTCGGCAGCTGTGACTAGGGACAGGGCAGGGGAGAATGAGGCAATATGGCACCTTCCCCATGGCTGGGATCTGTGCACAGTGAGGTGCCCGCGGGACTTGGGAGCCTGGTGCCATGTCTGCTACAGGCTTACCGCTTGCTGGCGATGGCCGTCTCTGGGCTGGTGTCCGCAGGTCTTTCCACCCGCTGGGGAGCCCACCAGCAGTCCGAGATGCAAGGGAAGGGAAAGTTAACTGCTCCACCTACCCTTGCCACTGGTCTCCAGGCTGCTCCGGAGGTCTCTGCTTCCAATTCTCCTCCGTAAACTCCTCCTGTGGAGTATCTCATGGTCCCAGGTAACCCTCCTTCCAATCCTCGTCCAATGTATGCTCGTCTTCTTGCTTCTTTCTTCTAATTTCTCCCAGAATCTGTCTTTTCTGAAGAGACACTCTGTCTGGCAGTGTTTCTCATCCTCCATCTTGATTCTCCAAGAATGTTCCTTTTCTACAGCACAATATTTCAGAATTAAAATCAAAATCACTTATTTCAAGTTGTTAAAAAATGACATGATCTTTCCTTCTTTCTAGAAATGTATTAGTTATAAAGAAGTGTGATGAGGCCTTAGTCACTGCTGCTAAAGGTAATATAAAATTAAACATCTTGCAACTTTTTATTTCTGTCATTGACCACAAGTGTAATCAATTTTTTTTCAGGATACTCAAAATGGCAATTTATATAGAAATTATTTTTTTTTAAAGTGACATACATGATTAAATGAATAAACCCATGCAGTTAAGTTTTAATAGTACCACTAATTGATGCTAAAAAATGGTAAGCAGCATTTCTACCCTCTTAAGGAGCAACACTCAGATTAGCTATGTGATCAAAAACAAAATGCAAAATTAAAGAAGGCACATCTCTGCTATTGTGGTGATATCAGAGCATGGTTAAACAGAAAGAAACTGATGCCCGATAGTGTTAGGATCAAGTCTTAGATCTGTGACTTACTAGACTTATGACTCCAGGCAGGAAAATTAACCTCTCTAAATCTCAGTTTTCCTTTCTTTAAATTGTGAATGTTAAATGGGTCAATATATGCAAGGCAGCTAGTCTTATGCCTAAAAATGTGTAACTGATTCATGTTAGTTGTTGCCTTTAAAAGTCATAGCATTTATTGAGATCTTATTATGCCCCAGGAATTTAACAGTAGTTATCCCATTAAATATGTGGATCTACTCTGAGAGTTGGGCATTCTTATTCCAGGGTAGGTAAATGAAAGTTTGCAAGTAAATACATGAGGATTCTATTAATAACTGGGGTTGAATTGTAAAGCCTACATCAATCCCACTGCCAGGCCTCTCTCAAGGAAGCAGAGGGAAAGATCCTAGATTATTCAGATGGACTGTCAGCAGTCAGGCATTGATATAATGTCATGGTTAGATAAACTGTGAGTCAGTACATAGATCAAGGCTATTCATCAAACCTGACAGATAATTCAGGGGTTTTCACTGATGGAAGCAAAAGACACCAGGACTTATGAACAGTGTCCATTTTGTCATGAATACCTATGCATATAGTAATCACACCATTTTATGCTCATCCTTCTTTTGCACCCTCCATGTCTGCCCCCAAGTAGCTGCCATCAAGATCCTATAGGGGCCAATGATATCCAGTTTTTCGTGTTAGAGGTTCAACCTACCCGAGGCTGTCTCCCAGCATGGAGCACACCTGCAGATACACAAACCAATTAACACTCCCAGAATTGGAGTTCACAGGGGGTCCTGAGCTCTGTAGCCATATGAGCAGTTAAGAAATGAAGGAGGAGGTAGATGGCAAGAAGAAATGCAGTTGGTAACACAATTTCCTACTCTTCTAGAGTCATTCTATTCTCCACAGTTCTGCCAGAGGTACAATTTCCAAACCCTGATCTTGCCACTTGTGTCCCTGCTTATAAACAATGTGTGGTTCCCTATTGCTTCCAGGGTAAGGTAAAATCTGACCCCGCTGTGCCTTCCCATATGCATTTCCTGTGATGCTCTTCACCCACCACATGGTATATCCTCTAATCATGGCAAATTATAAATCATTCCCAGGACATGATTTCATATTTCTGTGCCTCGTACATGCTATTTTCTTTGCTTGTAGTGTCTTCCCTCCCTCTGTATAACATTGCCCTACATATTCATTTAGCTCAAGTTTACTAGTCATCTCTTCTAAAACGCCTTCTCTAGCCTGTTTGTTGCTCAACTTTTGTGGACTACAAAGTGACACCTAGTATTGCATTTTAAAATTATTGTACTTTACTTGTCCTTCTCTTAGATTACAATATAAACTTCTTATTTATTTGAAATGTATGCTTTGTACTTTTTGCTAATTATAAAAGTAATACAAAATAGTTGTTAAAGGAACACAGTAAGAAAGATTTTGCTACAATTCCATCCCTCAGTGATAGTCATTGTTAATATTTGAATATGTTTATGCTTATACACGCACAGGCACATGCAAGATCAAATAGTTCAAGTGTAAAGAACCTGGTAGAAAGATAATATGTGGCACATTTGAGGGACTAAAATAATTTCAAAATGCTGGAGAATGCAGAGCAAGAAGAATGGCACAGGATGATGGTATGGAACAAGAGCTCTTAAACTCTTCTCACTGTGTCCTACAGCAAGAAATGCATTACATATATAACTGAAACAAATGTTTAAGGAAACACACTTACTATGGGACAGGAACTCCAATATTTTCTATTGTATTCTATTCTACCCCTTTTTATTTAAAAGGATATGCTGATAACGACCAAATAAATTGATTTCTTGACCCTACTAATGAGTTACAGCCATAGTTCAAAAGACCTCTGCTGTAGAAATAGTCAAGAGACATATTGAAAAGGAATATTTATGGCATACTAATGAGCACAGATATTATTCTGTCTCTAAAGGAGAAGCACTAAATGGTTTTGACATGATAACAAGACATGTATATGTCATGATCAGATGTGGACTGTGAAGAGAACACCTGACTGCTCAAGGGGAATAGTTTAGAGGAAAGGAAGTACTAATGCTAGAAGGCAAACAGGAGGCAGTAAAAGGTTCAAGATTTGCCCTAGAGTGATTGTAGAGACAGAAATAAAGGAATTCAAGACATTTCAGAATATCACCTCTAATAGACATGAATATATGTATAATCACTCACCGAAGATCAATCAAAATTTCAAGCAAATCATAGCAGTGAGGGAGAGGGCAGTGGTCAAGATTTATTTCGAGGTTCCTTGACTGAGAGGATGATGAAATGACTTGTTGATATCTAGAACCATAGAGGAAGAATGGATTTTTTGTTTTTATTTTGGGATGGGAGTGATTTTAGTTGAATGTGAAGTACTTATGAGACATTCAAATGGCAACAACCATTGACTTAATTTAAGCATTTGGATATTGGAGTCTGACACTAAAGGGAGATGGTTAGACTAAAGGATTTTGTATGTGGAAAATGAATTCAGCTTTGTGTAACAACAGTACCAAACAACAGTGGCTTAAGCAAGAGAGAATGCCATTTCTCTTTCACGTTGAAGGATGGAGATAGGCAAATGAAGACTGATGTGTGGGACTTACAGTTATTTGGGATCGAGAGAGCTTTTAGATTTCTCTATCACTAACCCTTTGGTGTGGATCTCATTTTACATTTGACATGGGTATATTCAGCCATTCGTCTTTATTTTTTTTTTTTTTTTTTGGATTTTTTTTTTTATTTCAGCATATAATGAGGGAACAGATTTTATGGTTTCAATAAATGCCCTTTCCACCCCTCCCCCGACAAGTCTGAGTTTCCAGCATGACCATCCCCCAGATGGTGCACATCTCACTCATTATGTATGTATATAGCCGCACCCCTCCCCCCTCCCCCCTGCCCAATACTCTATTACAGTAGTACCTATGTGTCCACTTAGGTGCTGCTCAGTTAATACCAGTTTGCTGGTGAGTATATGTGGTGCTTGTTTTTCCATTCTTGGGATACTTCACTTAGTAGTATGGGTTCCAGCTCTAACCAGGAAACTATAAGATGTGCTATATCACCGTTGTTTCTTAGAGCTGAATAGTACTCCATGGTATACATATACCACATTTTATTAATCCATTCTTGGATTGATGGGCACTTGGGCTGTTTCCACAGCCTTGCGATTATGAATTGTGCTGCTATAAACATTCGAGGGCAGGTGTCTTATTTATAGAGTGTCATTGGATATTTTGGGTAGATGCCCAGTAATGGGATTGCTGGGTCAAATGGTAGATTCACTTGTATCGCTTTAAGGTATCTCCATATTGCTTTCCACAGGGGTTGAAGTAGTTTGCAGTCCCACCAGCAGTGAAGGAGTGTTCCTCTCTCTCCGCATCCATGCCAGCATTTGTTATTTGGAGACTTTTGGATAAAGGCCATTCTCACTGGAGTTAAGTGATATCTAATTGTAGTTTTGATTTGCATTTCCCTGATGATTAGAGATGGTGAGCATTTTTTCATATATTTCTTGGCCATTCTTCTGTCTTCTTTAGAAAAATTTCTGTTCAAGTCCTTTGCCCACTTTTTAATAGGGTTATTTGATTTTTTCTTGCTGATTTTCGTGAGCTCTAAGTATATTCTAGTTATCAGCCCTTTATCGGATGAGTAGGATGCAAAACTTTTCTCCCATTCTGTAGGTTGTCTGTTGACTTTCATGACTATTTCTTTGGCTGTGCAGAAGATTTTTAGTTTCATCATGTCCCATTTATTTATTTCCATTGCTGCTTTGGTTGCCTTTGGGGACTTCTTCATAAACTCTTTGCCTAGGCCGATGTCTAGGAGAGTGTTTCCAACATTTTCCTCTAGAATTCTAATAGTTTCATACCTTAGGTTTAAGTCTGTTATCCAGCGTGAGTTGATTTTTGTGAGAGGTGAAAGCTGTGGGTCCTGCTTTAGCCTTCTGCAAGTAGCTATCCAGTTTTCCCAGCACCATTTATTGAAAAGGGATTCTTTTCCCCAGCATATGTTTTTGTCTGCTTTGTCAAAGATTAGATGGCTATATGAGTATGGTTTTATATCAGGATTCTCAGATCTGTTCTACTGGTCAATATTCCTATTTTTGTGGCAATACCAGATTGTTTTAATTACTACAGCTTTTTAGTATAGTTTGATATCTGGCATATTAATACCTCCCATTATGTTTTTATTGCTTAGAATTGCTCTTGATATTCGGGGTCTTCTTTAGTTCCATACGAAGCGTAAAATTATTTTTTCTATATATGTGAACAATGCTGATGGGATTTTAATAGGTATTGCATTGAATCTGTAGATCAGTTTGGGTACTATAGACATTTAAATGATGTTGAGTCTGCCGATCCACAGGCACAGAATGGATTTCCATCTGTTTACATCCTCTGCTACTTCCTTTCTCAGTGTTTCATAGTTCTCCCTGTAGAGGTCTTTTACTTCCTTGGTTAAGTATACTCCTAGGTACTTTAATTTCTTTGTTGCTATTGTGAAGGGAATTGAGTCTTTGATTAGGTTCTCAATTTGATTGTTGTTGGCGTATATGAATGCCTCTGATTTCTGTGTATTGATTTTGTATCCTGAGACTTTACTAAATTCATTTATCAGTTCCAGGAATTTCTTGGTTGAATCTTTGGGATTTTCTAAATATAATATCATATCATCAGCAAACAGTGAAAGTTTGATCTCTTCTGCCCCTATTTGGATACCTTTAATTCCACTTTCCTGTCTGATTGCTGTAGCCAGGACTTCCAGCACTATGTTCAATAGAAGTGGATATAATGGGCAGCCTTGTCTGGTTCCAGTTCTAAGTGGGAATGCTTTCAATTTTTCCCCATTCAGTATGATGTTGGCTATGGGTCTGTCATATATGGCTTGTATCATTTTTAGGTATGTCCCTTCTATGCCTATTTTCTTAAGTGTCCGTATCATGAAAGGGTGTTGAATTTTGTCAAAATGTTTTTCTGCATCTATTGAAAGAATCATGTGGTCTTTGTTTTTACTTCTCTTTATGTGGTGAATTGCATTTATAGATTTACGTATGTTGAACCATCCCTACATCCCTGGGATGAATCCCACTTGGTCGTGATGGATTATTTTTTTGATAAGCTTCTGGATTCGGTTAGCTAAGATTTTGTTGAAAATCTTTGCATCTATATTCATTAGGGATATTGGTCTTTAGATTTCTTTATTTGTTGCATCCAATCCTGGTTTTGGTATCAGAGTAATATTCACTTCATAAAAGGTGTCGGAGAGGTTTCCGTTCTTCTTGATGTTGTGGAATAGTTTCTGCAAGATAGGTACTAGTTCTTTGTAAGTGTGGTAAAATTCGGGTGTGAAGCCATCTGGACCGGGACTTTTCTTTTTAGGGAGATTTTTAATTGCTGTTTCTATTTCAGCTGTTGAGATTGGTCTGTTCAGGAAATCTATTTCTTCCTGGTTGAGCCTAGGGAGGCTGTGTGTTTCTACAAATTTGTCCATTTCCTCCACATTTTCCAATTAGTGTGAATAAAGATTTTTGTAGTACTCATAAATTATATCTTGTATCTCTTTGGGGTCAGTTGTGATATCTCCTTTTTTGTTAGTGATGGAGCTTATTAGAGATTTCTCTTTTCTGCTTTTTGTTAGCTTAGCCAGTGGTGTATCGATTTTGTTAATTTTTTCAAAGAACCAACTTTTTGTTTTATTGATATCCTGAATAGCTTCCCTGTTTTCAATTTCGTTTAGCTCTGGTTTCATCTTGTTGATTTCACTTCTTCTGCTGAGTTTGGGGCTGGTCTGTTCTTCTTTTTCCAGCTCTTTGAGTCGTTTCATTGGATTGTCTATTTGTGATCTTTTTGACTTTTGGTTATAGGCATTTATGGAGATAAACTTTCCTCTCAGAACTGCTTTAGCTGTGTCCCAGCGGATTTGATAACTTGTCTCTCCATTGTCATTTTCTTCATAGAATTTTTTTATTTCCATGTTTATTTCTTCATTTGTGAAGTAATCATTTAGTAGATGGTTGTTTAATTTCCATGTTTTTGTGTAGAAATGTGAGTTTCTGTTACGGTTGATTTCTACTTTTATTCCATTGTGATCTGAGAAGATACATGGTATGATTTATATTTTTTCTAAATTTCTTGAGGTTTACTTTGTGTCCTAGGATACGGTCAATCTTAGAGAATGTCCCGTGTGGTGATGAGAAGAACGTATATTCAGTGGATTTTGGGTAGAATGTTCTGTAAATGTCAGTCAGACCCAATTGTTCTAGAGTTTTGTTTAAGTCCATTATTCCTTATTAATTTTCTGTTTGGAGGATCTGTCTTGTGCCGTCAGTGGGGTGTTGAAATCTCCGGTGATTATGGAGTTACTATTAATCCATTTGCTTAGCTCCAGTAAAGTTTGCTTTATGAATCTGGGTGCACCTAAGTTGGGTGCATATATATTTAAAATTGTTATCTCTTGTTGTTGAACTGTGCCCTTCACCATTATATAATGACCCTCTTTGTCTTTCACTACTTTTGTTTATTTAAAAACTAAATCGTCCGAAATTAGAACTGCCACGCCAGTCTTCTTTTGGTTTCCACTTGCTTGGAATACTGATCTCCACCCTTTTATTTTTAGTCTATATGCATCCTTGCAGGTTAGATGTGTTTCCTGAAGACAGAATATACTTGGCCTGTATTTTCTTATCCATTCAGCCAGCCTATGTCTCTTGAGGGGAGAGTTTAAGCCATTCACATTTATTGAGAGAACTGATAGGTGAGGTAGATTACTGTTCATTCTGTTGGGTTGGATGTTGTTGCCATTATTTCCGTTTTGAGCCATTGTAGTATCTGGCCTTTAATCTTTGGGTTTTGGTTGTTTTTATATCCGTGGGTTATCATTATGGTGTTCCGTGCATAATGCTGTTTTGAGTACTTCTTGTAGGGCTGGTCTTGTCTTGGTGAATTCTCTGAGGCTTTGCTTGTCTGAGAATGTCTTTATTT